>MDKI01051822.1:0-44732 GCA_005239505.1 Nicotiana paniculata
ATAATAGAAAATTTTGAAGAAGAATCAACTGATGAAGCACAAACTAGTTCGGAAGAAGAATCCACGGACGAGGAACAATATGTCGATGAGCTTTAAAAAGTTGGTTTATTTACTACTTCTCATTTTATAGCTATTTTATTATATGTTTCAATCTAAATATGTAATTTTTATGCAGATGACACGCAAGGGTCGAGGTAACAATGACCCTACAGGTTCTAGGGGTAAAGGAAAGGCTTAGAAGGGAAAGAGAAGAGTAGAAGATACTCCTCCCTCTTATCCTCCCTCTTTTCCACCCTCTTCACAGGCGCCGCCTATGTCTTATCCTCCACCGGATGGATATTATGAGGCGCCACAGCATCACCAACCCAGCTACATCTTTGTGCAGACACCGGGTCTTTCAGCACAGGGCCCTAGGACTGTACGTCCAGCATACAATCCAGCAGCCTCGCGAGCACATGGCTCACATCCATCCGGGTCACAACCACGTGGGTCACAGCCACGGGGGTCAGAGGCATCAGTATCACAGCAGCTTCCGGTCGATCCCGCGATATCGCAGTCACAGGGATCACAGCCATCTTTCTCATCGACTTCATCTCTTACAGGCCTTCGCCTGCGAGATACTAGATCTGACCCCCCTACACCTTCCACACATGCATCTAATGTACCTGCTTCCGACGATGATGCTGATGATGACGAGGAGGTGCATAAGGATAAGTATGGCAGGATCATCATAGTCCCTGAGGGTGATGGGTAAGAGCAACTTGATTTTTTTACGTTTATTATTTTGTACAGTTTGTACTAATATATTAATGTGTTTTTTTTGTTAAATTGCAGGTTCATCCCGAGTAACACTACTACGAGGATAATCACCAATGCCACCAGAAAGTTTTATGATGCCCCTTATACGAGTTGGAGCGAATTCCCATTCTCGCTGAAGGAGAAAATTTGTAATGAATTTAAGGTATAAATTTTCTTTTAAGATTTATAATTATTTATATTTATGATATTTTCATACAATATTTAACTTTTGAAATACAGAGCAAGTGTATATGGGAACACCGCTATAGCGCGGAGGTGGCGCGTAATTTTAATCTTAAGGCTCGGAAGCGGTTGTCGCATAGTTTCTCCAACGCTAGACTGTACAACCAGAAGCCTAACTGGTTGCTTAACTATTTTTGGAGGAATTTGCAAAGGCAGTGGCTTACCACAGAGTTTTTAAAGAAGAGCGAAAAATGAAAGAAAGCTCGCGCATCCGAGAAGGGAGGCTCCTTGCACACTGGAGGTGCGATCAACCAAGTGACAAATAAAAAGAAGATTGGTACGTAATTTATTCATTTATTTTAATTTTTAAAGTATATCTATTCTGTTTATTAACTATAATTTATGAATTTTCAGGAAAAGAAGTTGGGTCGTCCAATGAAGCAAGATGAGTTATTCAAGGAGACTCATATTGTCAAGAAAAAGAAAGAGACTGATCCAGAAAGGTGGGTCGACGACCGATCATCGACTGTACATGTAAGTTTTCTCTTTTCATTAAGTATTCTGATATACTCTAATATAATCTTTCAAATACTAATTAAATAAAAAATTTCTTATAGGATCGCTTCAGAGTTGACATGGAGGAATTCATACGCAGTCAGCCACCTAATGAGTCGGGCGAGCCAATCCATATTTCGGAGGAGGATGCAGAAAGACCATGGATGCAGGCGGTTGGCGGTGCAAAATATGGGAAAGTATACGGGCTTCCTAATAAGAAGTTAAACCGCTATCACTGTGGAATGCAAGGAATAGGAACTTCCTCGCAAGCCGAGCAACTTGATGGGGAGAGCCTCTCCACTATGCGGGAGACTGTGACAAAGCCCACAAGCGAGCTAGAAGCATCCAAGGGACGAGAAGTTCTTAGAGATGCTCAGTACGTTAGCATGCAAGCTCAGTACCAAAGCATGTAAGCTCAGTACCAAGGTATGCAAGCTCAGCTTAAATCTCTCCTAGCTTCTGGAGCTTTTTCGATTCCCCGGTCTCGCGAGCCATTGCCAGAGGCTCAACTTGAACGTGAGCGTTCCTTCTGTCTTCCCCGTGTGAGTTCCTCCCGTCCTCCCCGTGATCGTTCTTCTCGTCCACCACGAAATGACCCTTCTCATTACCGTCTTGATAATGAAGATTCATCAGACGGTGATGATAATGATATAGAATGAAACAGTCATTGAGTACTTTTATATACTTTGAACTAGACAATAGAACTTTGATCCGTTTTGGAATGGGCTTGTAATAAGTGTTAACTTAGTTTTGTTAGTTAAATGTGTTAGTTCTATTGAACTTTATACGTTGTTGGTTTTAATGTTGGTTTTAATATTGGTTTTAATGTTGTTGTTGTTGTGTTGTTAGTTCGTATTGTTGTTGTGTTAGTATTGTTGTTGTTGTTGTTGTTGTAATAGGATTTGATATGCTGGCAGGTGGTGTGGCTGATAAAATAGGCAGTTTCTGCCAAAATAAAACCAAGAAAAGCGACCAAAGTTGGTCGCTATTAAACCCAGATTTCCAGAATAGCAACCAACTTTGGTCGCTATGTTATTGAAAAAATATTTTTTCTGGAAATTAGCGACCAATTGTGGTCGCTTTGGTTTAAAACAAATTAAATAAATTAGTAAAATATTATTTTTTCTGGAAATTAACAATCAATTGTGGTCGCTTCTGTTTAAAACAAATTAATAAAAAGGCGACCAACTGTGGACGCTATTTTCCAGATTTTAAAATATTATATTTTATTTCCAGACCAAAGTTGGCCGCTATATTTTGTATAATAATAAATAAATAAATACGTAATTTAAAAATAGAGACCAAATTTGGTCGCTAAATTTATATTATTAAAATAATATAGCGACCAAAGTTGGTCTCTTTTTTTGATACCCGAAATATTTGGTCAATTTTACATAGAGACCAAAGTTGGTCGCTAATTAGCGACCAACTCTGGTCTCTATGGTAAAGGGACCAACAAAATAGCGACAAAGCCTGTTTGGATGCATTTTGATCCTTTTTCACTGTTTAGGGACCAACTTTGGTCGCTTTTTGTGGTCGTTTTTCCCGAATTTTTAGTAGTGAAAATTCATAAAATCCATGTATTTATAATGACAAAATTCATAAAATTATTTTTATTCATTTAAATCATTTCCCAAGAAGAAATGCGGGAGAGGATCTGTTAAATTTCAACTTTTTCAAGTATCCAATTTCACCAATATAACATAGACACTTAATTCACATTAGTAAGATATGATTTATCTTAGGTTGAATATATTTAAAATGAACAATTCATAAAATGTATTCTATATTTACTTAGATCCCAAACGTGGATCTGCTTCACTGTTTGGTCTTTTCTTATGTAAAGGTCCATCAGCTCCTAGTCATTTCCTACTCACTCCTTAGTTTTGACTTCTCGTAGGTTACCTTATCAGACTTACTATGAATATTTATCTGTGAACTACACTTGATAGTGTAAAAGATCTGTACGCTGACCGTGCACAGAATTAAAACTCTTTTGCATATATATAGACCTTCACAACAGTCTTTTGCACATATTTTTCATCAATTAAGTATTTAGACAGATTGGGATAATGGCTGAAAAAACAGAACCATTTCTAAGTGATTGAATATTGAAGAGAAAAGCAGGATCATCTCTTGATGAGACAATAGAAAGTTGCATAGTGTGAATTTGGATGGGCTCAATTTTTGCAAGCCATACTTGTCTCTCTTGCTTGTTTTTTTGATGCTCAACAAACATTTATTAGTGTTTTTACTGATGCACAACCTTCTTGGCATTGCATTTCCAGCAATTCTTCTTCTTCTTCCATTGACAACAATTTTTGTAATCTTCCAAAGGATGCATGGGCATGGCATTTACCAGCCCATATTTCAGTTGTTTCAGAGTGGTCTTTACAATGTGATGGCTCAGTCATCGCCGGCCTTCCTGCTTCCTCCTTCTTCATGGGATGTCTTATAGGTACGAGACGAATTCATGATTTAAATTTGATGATTCGTGGTTCTGAGTTCTTTCAATATATGAGTCAAAATTTTACTCCATCTATATCACTTTATTCGACCATTTTACTTTTTCAGTTAGTCACAAAAAGAATGAGCTATTTGTTTGTTCAGAAACTATATGAAATTAGCATCCCAATTTTACCCTTAAGGAGGTGACTTGTTACCTAATTGATATAAATGTTCATTGTTTATTGGGAGAGAAAAAATAAAAAGACATACAAAACTCTCATCGCCACACAGTTAATTAAGCACAATTTTGGTACTTTGCACAAATATATACTCCATATAACTTATGCATGAACAAGTAATTCTTATATTTCGTACCCGAACATATATTTTCACATAAATTGAGACATAAGGATTAAAATGTATACTATTTTCATAAAATGAGTTTAATTGAATTCACTCCTAACAATCCCTTTTAATAGTTAACCAATCTGTATTGCTGTAAAATCAATAAAACATTAAACTTTTTGAAATAAAATAAGAAATAGAAAGTTAGTAGAACCAGTTTAACAAACTAAATACTGGAAAAAAGTACAGGAATAAATCGAGCCCACTGAATGCACAATGTGTCCTTAAGGAAATTATTCCCCTCAAGTACCCCGAGGTGTTGGAATATTATCCTCCCAGGATAGAACGATTTAACTCACCGGCGTATTGGTACCAAAAACTCCGGTGAACGGCGAATCACTCAATGGTCGTAAAACACACTGGAGAATATTGTGCAGAAGAAGAAGAAGATAATCAGAAAATTTAGTAAGTAAAAACTCTGAGATTCAAGGCATATTTATAGACCATTTGGCACTGATTCTGAAAAGGTTTACAACCTTTCAGAACAGGCAAGCTGTTGGAACAGGTGGGAATATTGCGAGAAAAAAAATAGAAAACGAATTTAAAAATAATCCGGGAAAGAAAATGGACCGGACCAAATCGGGTCGCGGGTCATGGGTTATTCCGGATTGAATTTTCGTTAATTAATTAAATTATCGAAGGAATTTTATCCAAAAATATTAATCAATCAATCTTTGACCAAATCCGAATCCGAAGTCGAAGGCGAGCGAGCGAGCAAGCGACGACGGCGCGATGCTTGCCTTCTTCTCAACTCTTTAAGAGCTAGAAGAAGAGCAATTGTATATACCCATCAAAAGTCTTTTCTTCCTCCAATATGGGACAATGTCCCTTTGCCAAGAAGGGAAACTCAAATATTTCATTTTCCCTCCATTTCTCATTCACCCTCTTTAAGCTACACCAAGCTTAAAATTAAGCTACACCAAGCTTAACGCCCAACAATCCCCCACATGAATGGGAATGACTATAAAATAAATGAATGCATGGATGCGTGTGTGTTTTACATGCAAGAATTAATTGCATCTGGATAAGTAGGTTTCCCTTTGAACTTTCGGTAGTGAACTTATATCGGATATACTCGGTCAATCGATAGATTTGATATTTTTGAACCGTCGAGCTTTGTTGTATACCTAGACAACATAAGTCACACAATCAATCCTTAACCATCTATGGTTCTCACGGTTGTGTTCGTTTCAGCCATGAACACCGCCTGGTTTGATGAGTGCTTAGAGAATGGGCCTTTACTTTCATTCTCCTTGAGGCGGCTTACACTTCACACTCACATAGGTGATTCCTAAATGTGTAATCCTACATACACACTATCTGGTCATATCCTGCCAGACTTAGAAAATCATTAAAAAAATTTAAGCTTTATTGACTCAGCAAAAAGCCTTAATGCTTTACCTCGATTCTTGAACATTGTCTTCATCACGAGAATGGGTTGAGTTATTTGACAATGTTGAACCATCATTCATAACTTTGTTTGATCTCTTTGAACCTAACTCTTGGAATCTCCCGTCTGCTAGGTAGAGTTACCGCCATGATTACTTGTCTGAAGGACTTAACCCCATTCCCTTTGATGATCTTTCAACTGCCTCTCTAGATATGCCTTTTGTAAGTGGATCCGACACGTTATCTCTTGACTTTACGCAGTCAATTGTAATAACACCACTAGAGAGTAGTTGTCTAACGGTATTGTGTCTCCGTCGTATATGACGAGATTTTCCATTATACATAACGCTCCCAACCCTGCCTATTGCAGCTTGACTATCACAATGTATACAAATAGGTGCCAAAGATTTTGGACAAAATGGAATATCTTCCAAGAAATTCCGTAGCCATTCAGCTTCTTCACCAGCCTTATTTAAAGCTATGAATTCAGATTTCATTGTAGAATGGGCGATGCACGTTTGTTTGGATGATTTCCAAGACACTGCTCCACCCCCAATTGTGAAAACATATACACTCGTGGATTTAACTTCAGATGATCTGGTGATCCAATTTTCATCACTATATCTCTCGATCACAGAGGGATATTTGTTATAATGCAAAGCATAATTTAGGGTAAGTTTCAGATGCCCCAAAACTCGTTTCGTTGCCATCCAATGTATTTGATTGTGATTACTTGTAAACTGACTCAATTCGCTAATAGCACATGCTATATCTGGCCGCGTACAATTCATGATATACATCAAACTTCCCAATACTCTTGCATGGTCCAGTTGTGAGTCACTTTCACCTTCATTCTTTTGAAGTGCATAACTCACGTCAATTGGAGTCTTGGCAATTTTGAAATCCAAATACTTGAACTTGCCAAGTACCTTTTTAATGTAGTGAGACTGTGATAATGCTAGACCTTGTAGAGTCTTGTGAATTCTTATTCCTAAGATCATATCAGCAACTCATAAGTCTTTCATGTCGAATTTGCTAGCCAACATGCGCTTTATAGCATTTATATCTGCCAATCAACATGTCATCAACATATAAACAAATAATAACTTCATGACCTAGAGTGTTTTTAATGTAAACACATTTGTCACACTCGTTGATTTTAAATCCACTTGCCAACATTGTTTGGTCAAATTTGGCATGCCATTATTTGGGTGCTTGTTTAAGTCCATAAAGCGACTTAACAAGTTTGCACACTTTCTTTTCTTTACCAGGAACCAGAAAACCCTCAGGTTGTTACATGTAAATCTCTTCTTCCAATTCTCCATTTAGGAAAGCTGTTTTAACATCCATTTGATGGATTTCAAGACCATACACGGTCGCTAGTGCCACTAACACCCTAATAGATGTTATCCTCGTTACTGGCGAGTAAGTGTCAAAGTAATCAAGGCCTTCCTTTTTTCTATAACCTTTGACAACAAGTCTTACATTATATTTGTCAATAGTGCCATCAGCTTTCATTTTCCGTTTAAATATCCATTTCGAACCTTAAGACTTATTTCCTGAAGGAAGATCAACCAATTCCCGTGTATGGTTATCCAAAATTGATTAAATCTCACTATTGACTGCCTCTTTCCAAAACACTGAATCAGAAGACGACATAGTTGCTTTAAAAGTTTGAGGTTCATTTTCAAGCAACAATGTCACAAAATCTGGTCCAAAGAAAGTAGATGTTCTTTGACGTTTGCTACGCTTTGAATCTTCTACACTTGGAGTATTTTCCTTTGGTTCTTCCCGAGGTTGTTTAGGTCTTTCACTTAACGACTCGCATTCATTTTTATACGGATAGATGCTTTCAAAGAATTCAGCATTATCTGATTCCATTACCGTATTAACATGATTCTCGGGATTATCGGATTTATGAACCAAAAACCGGCATGCTTCACTATTTGTAGCATATCCAATGAAAACGCAATCTACTGTTATTGGACCGATTTTAACCATTTTAGGTAAAGGAACTTGTACCTTTGCTAGACACCCCCACACTTTGAAATATTTCAAGTTGGTTTTCTTCCTTTCCATTTTTCATATGGAATAGATTGCGTTTTGTTGTGGGGTACTCTGTTGAGTATTCGGTTAACTGTAAGGATAGCTTCCCCCACAAACTCTGCGGTAATCTGGAACTTATTAATAAAGAATTCATCATTTCCTTTAATGTCCGAATTTTCCTTTTCGAAATTCCGTTGGATTGAGGTGTGTAAGGTGCAATAGTTTGATGCATAATTCCATATTCTGAACATATTTATGCAAACGGAGATTCATATTCTCCACCTCTATCACTTCTAATCATTTCATTTTTTTTATTCAATTGGTTCTCTACTTCATTCTTGTATTGCTTAAATGCTTTAATTGCTTCATCCTTACTATTAAGCAAATAAACATAACAATATCGAGTGCAATCGTCAATAAAAGTAATAAAATACTTTTTCCCGCCTCGAGATGGTGTGGACTTCATATCACAATGTCAGTATGAATTAAGTATAAAGGATTTGAATTCCTTTCAACAGACTTATAAAGATGTTTTGCAAACTTAGGTTCAACACATATTTGGCAAATTTGATTTATTACACTCGAATTTAGGCGGTACTTCTAAATTAATTAACTTCCGCAAGGTTTTATAATTGACATGTCCTAAACGAATATGCCATAAATTATTTGACTCCAATAAATAAGAAGAAGCTGAAATTTTATTCATACTGTCAACAACCATTACATTGAGTTTGAAAAGGCCCTCCGTGAGATAGCATTTTCCAACATACATTTCATTCTTGCTTACAATAACTTTATCAGAAATAAATACACATTTGAATCCATTCTTCACAAGTAAAGAAGTAGAAACTAAATTTTTCCTAATAGTAGAACCAGTTTAACGAAATAAATTCTGAAAAAACAGCACAGGAATAAATCGAGCCATATTCAAGGCATATTTATAGACCATTTGACACTGATTCTCGAAAGGTTTGCAGCCTTTCAGAACAGCCATAGCTGTTGGAACATGTGGGAATATTGCGGGAAAAAAACAGAAAACGGATTTTAAAATAATCTGGGAAAGAAAACGGACCGGACCAAACCGGGTCGCGGGTTATTCCGGATTGAATTTTTGTTAATTAATTAAAAAAGAAGAGCAATTGTATATAGACCCATCAAAAGTCTTTTCTTCCTCCAATATGGGACAATGTCCCTTTGCCAAAGAGGGAAACTCAAATATTTCATTTTCCCTCCATTTCCCATTCACCCTCTTTAAGCTAAACCAAATTTAAAATTAAGCTACACCAAGCTTAAAGCCCAACATTAATTAGAGGAGGTTTCTTTCTCTCCACCTTAGCTGATTCCTCACTTGGCCGAAAAAACATGCTGGTTTACTCATGTCTTCTAATGTCTATTACTGGAGCAATCACTGCTTTTTCCACCAATATATGGATATATTCATTCTTGAGGTTTCTTTCTGGATTTGGAAGAGCTACAATTGCCACTTGCGCGCTTGTCTTGTCCACAGAGCTTGTGGGAAGACGATGGCGAGGTCAAGTTGGAATCATTGGCTTTCTCTGTTTCACTATGGGATTTATTTCATTAACAACTTTGGCATTTATAAACAGAGGTTCTACATGGCGAATTCTTTACCTTTGGACTTGTTTGCCAACAATTTTATACTCTTTCTTGGTCCATTTTATAGTACCTGAATCTCCTAGATGGCTTTATATCAAAGGAAACAAAGAGGGATTTGTCCAAACTTTGAAAAGCATTGCACCTCCGACAACAAGAAGCAGTTTAACCTTGAGTTTCTTCGGATCGTTCATTGAATTTGAAACTCAAGAAGTACTCAACTATATTCAGCTATTAGGATGTTGGTTGAAAGAAATTGGTCTTTTCGTCGACTAGTAACACTGATGTGTGTTGGATTTGGTATTGGTATGACTTACTATCGTATGCCATTAGATGTTGGAAGTTTAAATTTCAATCTTTACTTAAGCATTACATTGAATGCATTATCTGAATTGCCATCTTCCATTTTGATCCTTTTCCTTATTGGGAAACGTAGTAGGAAAGTTCATTACTCGGATTGCTATGCTAAGTGGAATTTGTAGCATAGGTTGTGTCATAGTTGAGGGTGAAAAATTCAAGGAATTGCAAATATGGGTTGAATTGATTTCATATTTCATCGCTTGTACATCGTTTAGCATTATATTATTGATCTACATTTTGGAACTTTTTCTGTGGAAATAGGAGTTACTTAGTTAATAATGGCATTATTGTAAATAGTTAGTTAGTTAGTTAAACATGTCATTAGCTACTCCTATAAATAGTGGTAGTTATTACACAATGTATTTGGAACTTCTCTTCTTCTCAGATAATATCAATGCTTCTTCTTTCTTCTTCCTCTTCATTTCTTCTATCTTTCGATCTAGGGTTGATAACCAAATCAACCATAGATTAATTTTCCGACGTGTGTGAGGAACTCGGCTATGACAATGGTGAGACAAGCGATGGTTCCCCGCGGAGCTTTCAGTCCAATGCTCATAGCAATTGGAAGGAACAACAAATGGTATTCTTTTGGTGTGTGGTTTGAGCATAGCAATATGTGGATGTTTTGTTGTGTGTTTACCAGAAGCAAATGGTAAAACACTTAGTGATACAATGGATGAATAGGAGGACAAGGAAAGAACATTTATGTGTTGATTATTATTGAAATATTTTGCTTGATTAAAAAAACTTAAGAAACTTGCACTTGTGCTCTTTATTTTGGGTTGCAATTGGTTTGAATATTAAAGGTGGAATAGTTATGAGTAGATTCAAATCAAGGAGTAATCTATTTGATGTATTTTGTTATGCCATGATAATGTACTCTTTGTTTCTAATTTCAGAGTATGTTGGACCATGACATTTGACCATTACATATTTACTTATTTATTTATGTTGTAGTTATGCATTTCAATTGCTGTAAAATAATGCGCACAATCACCCTGCCAGAAATTTTAGGGCGAGCGGAGGGCCGGATATTAACAGGTCGAAATGGGTAACAAAACGGATAAATTATTCGACCTGATCCATATTTAATATGGATAAAAAATGGGTTAACTGACGGATAATAAACAAACCCTCAAACTTGGCATCACTTGGCAAGTATGTGTGATGACCCAAAGGGTCACCTTGTGAATTGAGACTCTATTCCGGGCTCGTTAGTCTTAAAAGCCTTATTTTTATTCACCTCTATTTGCGTGCGCAGTCCGGGCGTAAATTCGGAAAGCCTTTATGTGGACATTTATGAAATAATAATTTTTGGGGTTTACAATTTAATTTTTAGTTGACTTTGGTCAACGTTTTGAGTAAACGAACTCGGATCCGTGTTCCGACGGTCCCGAAAGGTCCGTAGAAAAACATGGACTTGGGCGTATACCCGGAATCGAATTCCGAGGTCCCTAGCTCGAGAAATAATTTTTTGCAGAAAATTGTAGGACTGAAATTCAAAGGATTTAAAGAAATTTATTTACGTTTGATCTCGTTGGTATCGGGCCCTTATTTTGGTTCTGGAGCCCGGTACAAGTTAAGTATAATATATAATTCATGTCTGTGAAATTTGGTGAGAAACGGAGTTCATATGACGTGATTCGGACCTTCGCTTGGGAAAATGGTAACTTTAAGTGTTCTTGAGACATTCATGAGTTTTGATGATAAATCCGTAGTTTTAGGTGTTATTTTGGTGATTTGATCGCACGAGAAAGTCCGTATGATATTTTATACTTGCGTGCATATTTTGTTTGGAGTCCCGAGGGTTCGGGTGAGTTTCAAATAGACTATGGAGTGATTTTGGAACTTAGAAATTTGCTGGTGTAACCAGTGTCTGTAGCAGGCTTCTGATCTAGCAATTGCAAGATCAGGCTCTGCAAATGCGAACCAAGCAGGCATGGCAATTGCGAGGTTTTTATCGCAATTGCGAAGAAAGCCTGGCCAGCAGTACTCGCAATTGCGAGTTTTTCTTTGCAATTGCGAAGAGGGTCTGGGGAAGGGCATGTTCGCAAATACGAACTTCTACTCGCATTTGCGAGGGACCAGTTGTCGCAAATGCGACTCTTTCCTCGCATTTGCGAAGGCAGCGGAAATGTGAAGGTTCTCGCATTTCTGATGACTCCTTCGCATTTGCGAAGCTCAGGTCGCAAATGCGATATCTGCAGTTGATAACTTTGGACTTAGAGGGGATATTTCACTCATTCTTCAATTTTTCAAAACCTAAACCTCAAGAGGCGATTTTTCAAAGACCAAATCTTCCCCAAATCATAGGTAAGTGTTTCCTAACCTTTTTCTTTCAATCTTTTAACAAGATTTCAACTAAGAATCTAGAATTCCACGGTGGAATTAGGGATTTTTTGGTAGAAGTTAGGAATTTCAAAATTTCGGGATTTTGACCTCAAATTGAGGTCGGATTCCAAAACCAATTGTAAATCCGGGCTCGGGGGAGAATGGGTAAATAGATTTTGGTCTGAACCTCGAGTTTGGACAAAACGGGCCCGGGGTCGGTTTTTAACTTTTGTTGGGAAAACTTAGGAAAACTGTAATTATGCATTAAAGTTGATTCCTTTAGAGATAATTGATGATATTAAAGTAATTATGATTAGATACGAGTGGGTTGGAGGTGAATTCTAAAGGGAAAGCGGCACTTGAGCAGTGAGTGGCCTGCGAAATTGAGGTAAGTGTTGTGTCTAACTTTGGCTTGAGAGAATAGGTATTATGTGAGTATTTGCTCTGTGTTGTGTTGTTGAATACGATGTATAGGTGAGGTGACGAGCATCTATGCGTTGTGGTCAAGTCATAGCATGCGAGTGAAATTCCATCCTTGCAAATTTTCAGTCTCAAATCTTGTTATCCATGCTTATTGTTGTTATTTAAATGTTGGGAGACTTGTATCCGATTCCACCAAGGTTGATGAAATTGTGAATATTGATTTGAGGTTGAGATGTTAAATGGTGAAACTAATCATTGATGAAATATTGATTTCCTTGTGAAACTTTTCTCGATCTGTTGTTATTGATTCTGTGTATTGTGAGGAAGAGTGTAAAAGTACGAAGGGTGATGTCGTGCATGATTTATTTATATTGTGAGAAAGAGTGTAAAGCACGAAGGGTGATGTCGTGCATGATTTATTTCCACTAGCAGGATTATACTATTCAGATTTTATGTGGTGTCTTGTCCTAGCCTCGTCACTACTTCGCCGAGGTTAGGCTCGACACTTACTAGTACATGGGGTAGGTTGTACTGATACTGCACTCTGCACTTTCTGTGCAGATCCAGGTATAGGCCCGAGCTAATTTCGAGTTGTAGCTGTCTTTTTCATGGAGACCCGAGGTAGATCTGTCGATGTCCGCAGATTCCTGGAGTCTCTTCCCTATTATTCATTTACTGTTTTATTTAGTTCACAAACAGTTATACATTTTCTTTCAGCCAAGTACTTGTAGTAAATTCTTAGTAGACCGTGAGTTGTGACTCCAGACCCTGGGTAGCTAGACATACAATTTTCACATGCGCAGTATTATTATGCAAGTTTCGTTTCCTTACTTTAATTATTTTATGTGGAGTTGTAGTAATTCTCAGTATTGTGTAAGATTATTGTGTCGCAAACTTCTAATGTTGGCTTGCCTAACAAGTGCAACGTTAGGCGCCATCACGGTCCCGATGGTGGGAATTCGGGTCGTGACAAGTTGGTATCAGAGCACTAGGTTGCCTAGGTCTCACAATTCACGGACAAGTTTAGTAGAGTCTGAGGGATAGGTACGGAGACGTCTGTACTTATCTCTCAGAGGCTACAAATTTAGGAACAAGTTCACTTTTATTGAACTCTGTCGTGCGATTCTTGTTACCAATACTAATTGAACACTTCTATCCTTATTCTCTCGCAGATGGCGTGAACACGTACCGCTTCTTCCGCCGACCAGCAACCGGATCCTCCAGCAGCAGCTCTCACGAGGGGCAGAGGCCGAGGCCATGCCAGAGGCCGAGGCAGGGGAAGGGCGCAGCCCAGTGCTCACGCAGCAACTCCAGCTGCGGGGTCTCGTATAGCGCTCGATGGGGAGCTGGTGGGACCAGCTCAGGTCCCAGAGGGGTTTATTGCTACCCTGGTGCTTCAGGATGCCTTGGTCCGACTAGTGGGCCTTATGGAGAGTGTAGCACAGACTGGCGCATTCCCCGCGGCACTAGCCGTATCTCAGGATGGAGGAGGAGCCCAGACTTCTGCCACTTACACTTCGGAGTAAATGGCTCCCAGCTTCAGACCCCAGCAGCTCATCCAGTTGGGGTAGTTCAACTAGTTGCTACAGCACCGCTCGTTGATGGGGCAACTTTGTCCTCCGATGCTTTGTGGAGATTGGATAGATTTATCAAGCTTTTCCCAGTTCATTTCAGCGGTGCCACTTCAGAGGACCCCCAGGAGTACCTTGAAAGCTACCATGAGGTTCTTCGGAACATGGGTATATTGGAGACCAATGGGATCGACTTTGCTGCTTTTCAAATGACTGGTTCCGCTAAGAAATGGTGGAGAGATTATCTATTGACTAGAAAAGTTGGGTCACCTGCTCTTACTTGGGATCAGTTCTCACATCTCTTCTTGGAGAAGTTCCTGCCTATCACTACGAGAGAGGAGCGCCGCCGTCAGTTCGAGCGTCTCTAGAAGGGCAGCATGACTGTTACCCAGTATGAGACTCATTTTGTGGATTTGGACCGTCATGCTACTCTTTTGCTACCCACAGAGAGGGAGAGGGTTAGGATATTTATTGAGGGTCTTGCTCAGCCTATCAGATTACAGATGGCTAAGGAGACGGGGAGCGAGATCTCTTTCTAGGATGCGACCAATGTGGCAGGCATGGCAGTTGCGAGGTTTTTATCGCAATTGCAAAGAAAGCCTGGGCCAGGTGTTCTCGCAATTGCGAGTTTTTCTTTGCAATTGTGAAGAGGGTCTAGGGAAGGGAATGTTCGCAAATACGAACTTCTACTTGCATTTGCGAGGGACCAGTTGTCGCAAATGCGACTCTTTCCTCGCATTTGCGAAGGCAGCGAAAATGTGAAGGTTCTCGCATTTCTGATGACTCCTTCGCATTTGCGAGCTTCGCAATTGCGAAGCTCAGGTCGCAAATGCGACATCCGCAGCTGATAACTTTGGACTTAGACGAGATTTTTCACTAATTCTTCAATTTTTCAAAACCTAAACCTCAAGAGGCGATTTTCCAAAGACAAAATCTTCCCCAAATCATAGGTAAGTGATTCCTAACTCTTTTCTTTCAATCTTTTAACAAGATTTCAACTAAGAATCTAGAATTTTCACGGTGGAATTAAGGTTCTTTTGGTAGAACTTAGGAATTTCGAAATTTGGGGATTTCGACCTCAAATTGAGGTCGGATTCCAAAACCAATTGTATATCCGGGCTCGGGGGAGAATGGGTAAACAGATTTTGGTCCGAACCTCGAGTTTGGACCAAGCGGGCCCGGGGTCAGTTTTTAACTTTTGTTGGGAAAACTCTAGCTATGCATTAAAGTTGATTCCTTTAGCGATAATTGATTATATTAAACTAATTATAATTAGATACGAGTGGGTTGGAGGTGAATTCTAAAAGGAAAGCGGTACTTGAGCAGTGAGTGGCTTGCGAAATTGAGGTAAGTGTTGTGTCTAACTTTGGATTGAGGGAATAGGTATTGTGTGAGTATTTGCTACGTGTTGTGTTGTTGAATTCTTGCAAATTTGTAGTCTTAAATCTTGTTATCCATGCTTATTGTTGTTATTTAAATGTTGGGAGACTTGTATCCGGTTCCACCAAGGTTGATGAAATTGTGAATATTGATTCGAGGTTGAGATGTTAAATGGTGAAGTAATCATTGATGAAATATTGTTTTCTTTGTGAAACTTTTCTCTATCTGTTGTTATTGATTCTGTGTATTGTGAGAAAGAGGGTAAAAACACGAAAGGTGATGTCGTGCATGATTCATTTGTATTGTGAGGAAGAGTGTAAAGCACGAAGGGTGATGATGTGCATGATTATGTATATTGTGAGGAAGAGAGTAAAAGCACGAAGGGTGATGTTGTGCAGTCTTATTTATTACTTGGTGAGGTTGAGAGTAAAAGCACGAAGGGCGATGTCGTGAAACTTATTTATCATTTGGTGAGGTTTAGAGGAAAAGCACGAAGGGTGATGCCGTGTTGTTTTCCTTACTGTCTTAATTGCTTGATTTATTTACTGATTACTGTTTAATTCTGTCTTTTCGTTATTCTCCTTCCTTATATTGAAATCCCCCCACTGTATGTCCCCTTGCCATTATTTCCTATTTTACTCATTTATTTGCTGTTTCCACTAGCATGATTATACTGTTCAGGTTTTATGTGGTGTCTTGTCCTAGTGTCGTCACTACTTCACCGAGGTTAGGCTCGACACTTACTAGTACATGTGGTCGGTTGTACTGATACTGCACTCTGCACTTTCTGTGCAGATCCAGGTATAGGCCCGAGCTGATTTCGAGTTGTAGCTGACTTTCACCCGGAGACCCGAGGTAGATCTGCCGACGTCCGCAGATTTTTGGAGTCTCTTCCCTATTATTCATTTATTGTTTTATTTAGTTCACAAACAGTTATACATTTTCTTTCCGCCAAATACTTGTAGTAAATTCTTAGTAGTTCGTGAGTTGTGACTCCAGACCCTGGGTAGCTAGACATACATTTTTCACATGCGCAGTATTATTATGCAAGTTTCGTTTCCTTACTTTAATTATTTTGTGTGGAGTTGTAGTAGTTCTCAGTATTGTGTAAGATTATTATGTCGCAAACTTCTAATGTTGGCTTGCCTAGCAAGTCCAGTGTTACGTGCCATCACGGTCCCGGTGGGAATTCGGATCGTGACAGAATGCCCTCCAACTTTGGGTGTGCACAAGTAGGTACCTCAACTTGTATAAAATTGAACATGTAAACACGAATGCTGACATGACAGATAAATTTTGGAGGTGTCTAGATGATCATTTTGTAAGTTGGAGTGTTCAACTAACAAAATGAAGACAAAATGAGGTGCCTACTTGTACACACTCAAAGTTGGAGGATATACTTGCCAACTGAGCTCAAGTTTGAGGGCCTGTTTATGTGTTATGTCGCGATTATTCGCACTTCTGCTACGGACTGGGTAGGAAATATGACTAGGAGATGATGTATCTCTTACAAAGGAATTGAGTATTTGTTTATCTTTTTTTTTTTTTTTGGGGGGGGGTTAATGGTTTGTTTATGTTTATGATACTTATATTTCTCCACTCTTTAGTTAAAATTTAATTACCGAATTGAATCCTAAGATTTTGGTTTTTGTGTTTCCAATTTCAGTAATTTGGTTCAGTTTTGGATTTAAGAACATTGATAATGCAGTTTTTGGTTCAATTGTTCAATTTTCACAAAAATAATTGAATAAATTAAACACAAATACCCGATACTTACCGTATATATTGGTTCCATTTTATGTAACACTATTTTTCTTTTTAGTCGGTTAACAAATAATAATTTTTTATATTTGTAAATAATTTAATTTGAAACTTCTCAATTTAATTATATGATTTAATAGCCCCTGTATGGGAGGGGAGGATAGTTTTGCTGATACATTTATTTTGAGAATATTTTTTGTTTTTTATTTTTAATTTCAAAGGGGTTTGGCCTCAAAGGGGGCAAACAATGTATTCTGCCTTTGGGCGTTGTGAGCAAATCAATGCACTATTTCCCTTCAACTCTTTGAGCGAAATGCGGGGGGGAAAAAAAGGAATGAAAATTCACGAATCAACCCTCCAAGGACTGAATCATGTTTCTTTCACTAAATAATGGTCTGCAATCCAAATTAGAGCTATCCCCTACCAATTAAATTTCCTAGAATGTTATTCGGTGGCGGAACCATATGTATTCGACACCCCTTAGTCTAAAAATTATATTGTATAAATATTTTTTATGCATATATATTATGTGTTGAACCTTTTTAATTTTTGGCTTCGTAAATTCTCGGTAATCACCACTCATATACCCCTCCTCATAGGATTTTTTGTGTGATTAGTAGATCTCTAAATAGGCCTAACTCGGACTATGATCCAAAGGAGATAAGCCACTATGTCCCTCTCCTCCATGTATTCACTTTTTGGCTGTTGTTAATATACATTATACGGGTAAGGGGTCATGCCTCAACCCCTATACCTCTATGGTGACCTTCAAAAAAAAAAAAAGCTTCTTAATTTCATTTATATTTTGATATCCTTAGTAAAAATCCTAATTCTGCCACGGGTGTTATTGACATATGAAGGTGGCTTAATCAGATTATTATCTTGACCTGTACCTACACAGAACTAAAGATCCAAATTTTTTGGTTATTTTTACACGTATTAAGAAATTCACCTTTTAACATTTATTTGCAATGAAATTGACTATGTTAACCTTTACTATCTCTTAATACAAACACTCGTAACACATACTCCAACATTATTTACTCCAAGGACAATGTAGGAAAAAGAACAATTAATTCATTCTTGAAATCTGGAAAAATCACTTAATTTGGACCACAAAAAATCACTTATTGTGGACCGGAGGGAGTAACAAGATATTTTCATTTTATAAAAAAAAAAAAAAAAATATCCTTGACGAATTTATGTGAACTCATCACGAATTTGTGATGGAAACGGGAATTTGGTCACAAACTTTACTAAATTTATAAATTTTATTACTAATATTGTTGATTATAAAGTTCAATTTGTGCATTTAAATATGCAGAAAGAGAGGGAAGCATACGAAGTAACGCTGGAAAGTGGAAAGCTAATTTACAAGAAACCTGGCTTTTCTTAGTAAATATCTTACATTAGTGTCTACACTAAATATGCCCGAAACTTCTTCTTAGTTACTCTTTCATAAACTACGTCGTATAGTTATATGAAGATTTTTACCTAAAAATAAGGTAGATATATACGAGTTTTATTGGTTTTTCCATTTGCTTTTTATACAATTATCCCAAGATGTAGTCAAGTGTTCTTATTTAGGGAGTTCAATTAAATTCCCTTCACGAAAAAAATTATCGTTCTTAATCAATTTCTTTGTTCACAATCTCTATTCAGTTATCATGTTGTTAGTGGAAAAAACATTGGACTTTTCGGCGATTAATTGCGTTAATGTTGGTTGATTTTAGTGTTGGTGTGGTTTGCAATACTTTCTACTTAATTAAGCAACACATAGAACGGCATTATCTGAATTGCTAGCTTCATTAATTGGGAAATTAAGTAATGGTCAAGGGTAAATGAGCAAGTGTTTCCCACTTAAAGTAATATTTTAAGTAATATTGACACAAACTTAATCAAGTAAAAATAACATGGGTTAACCAGTTTTCGGACTGGTCATTCAAAAATAGTCAGCGTTTGCCAAGTCATTGAAAAATAGTCACTATTTTGCTGCAATAGAAACTGGTCCAACATAATATACTAGAGTTCGGTGCACCTGTGTATGAACTTCCAGTATCTCATGTCTGGAACTCCAACACACGGAAAGTTCCAGCATAATATACTGGAGATTCGAGCACCTGTGTATGAACTTCCAGCATATTATGCTGGACTGGTATACTTTGTTGGAACTCCAGTATATTCCAATATACTTATGATGTGCTGGAGTATTTTCCGGATTTGAGCAGTATTTTCGTTTAGATTTACTTTACATGAAAAGTGGCTAAATTTCGGTCACTTTTGAAACTGTGGCTATTTTTGAATGACCACTTGTAAATCTAACTATTTTTTAATTTCTTCAAGGGTAGATTGCTCATTTACCCTTCCATATCAACTAGAATTTAGATTTTTGATATGCATGTAACATGACAAAATTAGTTTTTTCTTTGCTTAATTAATAACGAACTCGAAAAGTTTTAGGTGGTTAATAATAATCTTTTTTCAAAAAAAAATAATACTTTACATGGACAATAATCAGTTTGGATTACTTTAATATATTATTAACATTTAAACTGCTTTTCAGCATAGAAAAGGATCGATTTTAAATACACACACAAAAAAAAAATTAACAGCTAGCAAATTTCAGGAATTTTAAAAATTTTATAGGCTATAATGATGAAATCAACAAATTATGTTTAATCCTAAATTAAAAAACCTCAGCATATAAACTTATTGAAGCAATCCCTGAATCTAAGAAAAATGAAAGAAAAGTACTAAGAAAATATTTACGTAATTTTAAAAAAGAAGAGCTAGAGATACAAAGAATTTGCATTTCAATTACGAGATTCCTCGTCAAATATCAAGCTTTTTATACGCTCTAAGAAAACAGAAGTTATTTACATGATTAATCGATTACGTCACGAAAAAATATTTAAGAATTTAAAGAAATTTCTTTTTCTTACAAAAATTGAAGGGCATGCCCGCCCTAGCTCGCGACTCTTTTAGGGCTAGGTTGGGCATGCCATTTTAAGGTCCATTCATATGGCAGGTTGTTGCTCCTAAACGCACACGCAAATATACGTGGTCGACAAGAAATGTAGGATTGTAAGTCCAAATGTCGTACCCATAGAGACTTGTGATTAACTATCAACTAAATTAAACTAAAACAGTTAATCTATTCAAGCGAATTTCTAAAGTGTGAAAATTAATTACAACTAATCTAGAATAGTAAACTATGAAATTAAAGGAAATAAGTCTCCAATCTTAGAGATGAATTCAATGGGAGAAAATATTCTAGAGCTATGGGTTAGCTAACAATTTCGTTGAGTTTTTCACTTAAATCATCTAATTAATTTATGTGGTTTATTAGTTGACAGGGTTAATATTGCTCGTAGCCTTCTCCCGAAGTACTACTCGTCTATTCAAGCTAACATAACGCCTATATTCCTATGGAATTAGGATTAACAAGAACACATTAATAATACTTGTATGGTAACCAGACAAGACAATTAGGTATATCCCTATCAAATACGTTCTCATTGCTCGAGTTCAAGATCTCGCTCTACTCAATCTTATATGCAATCTAGAATTCCCTCTCTCGAGTTCAATCCTAGAATCGTAGATAATATTCAACTGAGGATCAAGCAATCAAATAATTAAGCCCAAGATTGAATAAATAAACCAATATGATAAAATAATAAGAACAATTCAAGCTTTAAATCATATCAGTCATGTAGCACTCAAAACTATAGAACTAGTAAACTATAAAATTAAAGGAATAGGAGAAAAAAAAAAAACTAGTTAGAAGCCTCCTCCAAGCGTGGTGTGTGTTCCCTTACGTGAATTCTCCTTAAAAGTATGTCCACAATAGGTTTAGAACTCCTTTTATACGAATTGGGACCATGTAGAGCCAAAATAACCTTTTCCCGAACAAACTAGGGAAAACCTCCGCAACTAAGTGTCCAGAGCAACGCGTCACACTAACCCTGGCGCTAAAACCAGTAATATTTTGCGGTTTTCACTTCAAATTCCTTGGTTTTCCTTTGAGATTTAGTTCCTTTTCTTTTGTCTTCCACTAGGGGGGACAAATACCAAAGGGTGTCCCCCCATTTTCTCCTCTTTTTATATTCATTTAATTTTTTTTTCTTCCGCGTTTTATTCACTTTTGCTCCAAATCTCTTCATCTTCACACCACTTTATTCATACATAGTTAAAATATTATATTAAGCATAAGCTAATATAATTAATACAAAGTACTAGAATGTGAGGCAACAATGGATAAATATATGCATTTTTGGCCCCATATCACGGGCCGCCCCATCCTAACCCACCAAATTTAAAAGCCCACGAGACTTGGGTTGGAATGAACTAGGTTGGCCCAGCCCATTTTGACAGCTCCAGATAAGGGAAAACAAAACCAATAGATCATGAACTGCTTATAACATTATAGCCACAATAAATAATAGAAGGTATGTTTACCAATAGATCATGGGCTCGATAAGTATCACTTCAACTCTTCCAATGTCTGTTGGCATTCCGGGATCCAGGTGAAATCATTTTTCTTTTTGAGTAGGGAGAAAAGCCTGTGGCTCCGATCCGATGACCTCGAGATGAATCAACCTAAGGTCGTTATCCGTCAGGTTAGCCTTTGTACGACCTTCACACTATCTACGACGGTGATGTCCTCGATGACCTTGATTTTATCGGGGTTGATTTCAGTTTCCCGATTTGATACCATGAAGCCAAGGAATTTGCCTGAACCGACCCCGAAAGCACATTTCTCGGGATTGAGCTTCATGTTGTACTTCCTTAAGATTTCGAATGTTTCTTGCAAATGAGTCAAATGGTCATTTGCGCAGGGACTTAGCTAGCATGTCGTCAATATAAACTTCCATTGATTTACCTATTTGTTCTTCGAACATTTTGTTAACTAGGAGTTGATATGTAGCTCCTGCATTTTTTAGCCCGAAGGGCATTACATTATAGCAATAGGTTCCACACTTAGTTATAAAAGAAGTCGTTTGTTTGTTTTCTGGGTCCATTTGGATTTGATTGTACCCGGAATAGGCATCGAGAAAAGTAAGGATATCTTGGCTGGCCTTGGCGTCGATCATGCGACCGATGTTAGGCAGTGGAAAAGAGTCTTTCGGACATGCTTTGTTCAAGTCCTTATAGTCTACACACATTCTAAGTTTGCTCCCTTTTTAGGGACTACAACTACATTAGCCAACCATTCGGGGTATTTTACCTCCCGAATGGATCCTATTTTGAGAAGTTTTGTTACCTCGTCCTTTATGAAGGTGTGCTTTACCTCTGATCGAGGCCTTCTCTTTTGCTTTACGGGTCTCAACTTGGGGTCCAGGCACAGTCGATGTATTGCTATCTCTGGTGGGATCCCTGTCATGTCTAAATGGGACCATGCAAAACAGTCCATGTTACTAATAAGAAATTGAATAAGTTTTTTCCTGAGTTCGGGGATTAACCCCGTTCTCAGGTATACCTTTCGCTCGGGCAAGTACTCGATCAGTATCACCTTTTCCAGCTCTTCGACCGTTGATTTGGTGGCATCTGAATCTTCGGGAACAACAAAGGTCCGAGGAGTTAGGAAATCCTCCTCCTCTTCTTCATCTACTACATGTTTCTCCGATTTGGTCGAGGCTGGGGGCGGTGATTGCTATTTGGCCATCTGTTTACCTTTGGTGCTCGATCTTTCTGAGGTCGATAGTGCCGAGATCAGTGTTACCTCATCGACCGCAAACATTTACTTTGTAGCATGTTGTTCTCCGTATACCGTTTTTACACCATCCGTCGTCGGGAACTTCATCATTTGGTGGAGGGTCGACAGTAATGCCCTCATGTTGTGGATCCAAGGCCTCCCGGAAAGTGCATTGTATCTCATGTCGCCTTTGATGACATGGAACTTAGTATCTTGGATGGTTCCAGCTACGTTTACCGGTAGGATAATCTCCTAATTAGTTGTTTCACTAGCCATGTTGAAGCCGTTTAGGACTCGAGATGCAGATACAATTTGGTACTGTAGGACTAGCTGCTCAACGACTCTCGATCTGATGATGTTTGCCAATCTACCTGGATTTACCAAAACATGCTTAACTTGAACTTTATTTAACAAGATAGAAATTACCAGTGCGTCATTGTGTGGCTGAGAGATGCCTTCTTCTTCTTCTTCGTCATTGAATCATAAAGTGCCTTCGGGCACATAATCTCAAGTCCGTTTATCTCTAGTGATTGACACCTTAGTGCACTTGAATATGGGTCCTTGTGGAACGTTGACCCCACCGACGATCATATGAGTGATATGTTGAGGTTCTTCCTGTTCATTCTTTATGTTGTTGTCCCTTTCCCTGAATTGATTCTTAGCTCGATCGCTGAGGAACTCTCGAAGATGGACCTTGTTGAATAGACATTACCTCTTCCCTTAATTGTCTGCAATCTTCAGTTCTATGACCGTGTGTGCCATGATACTTACACATTAAATTCGGGTTCTTTTGAGAAGGATAGGTCTGTATAGGTCTGAGCCACCTAGTGTCTTTGATCCTTTTGATAGCCGATACTATGCCCGATGCATCGACACTAAAATTATATTCTGATAGCCGAGGTGCTTCTGTGGGATCTGCATATTTGTCCTTGATCACTTCTTCGATCATGCCAGGTGGAATGGAATCTTGTGCTGTTATTCCTTCGATCTGCAATATATGGTTGGTACCGGTCTTTATTCGACATTGGCTCTCTATCGACGTCCCTTTGATTTTTACTCGTTGGCCTATTTGAATGTACTGAACCGGAAGGAGCCCCCAATTGGTCGTCTTTGACCCTGATCTTCGATTGATATCGATTGTGAACATCTGCCCAGGTTGCTGGTGGATACTCGATCAGATTTTGCTTCAACTGCCGAGATTCTATCGAACTCCGTTCATTCAGTACTTGGGTGAAATCTTGAACGGCCCAATCATCTGTGACCGGAGGCAACTCCATACGTTCCATTTGGAATCGGGACACGAACTCCCTTAATATCTCATATCCCTTTGTCTCACCTTGAAGAGGTATGATTTCCTAATTGCGACCTTTATGGCCCCGGCGTGTGCTTTTACGAAAGAATCCGCCAACATGGCGAACGAATAGGTGGAATTCGGAAGCAGGTTGTGATACCAAATCATTGCCCCTTTCGATTGGGTCTCTCCGAACTTTTTCAACAACACAGACTTAATCTCGTCGTCCTCCAAATCATTACCCTTAATGGCGCATGTGTAAGAGGTAACATGCTCATTGGGGTCAGTGGTCCCATTGTATTTGGGTATTTCAGGCATGCAGAACTTCTTTGCAATGGGCTTTGGGGCCGCACTCGGAGGAAACGATTTTTGCACAAACTTCTTCAAATCCATTCCTTTCTAGATTGGTGGTGCTACCGGTATCTGATCAACTCGGGGGTTGTAAGTATCTACTTTTTTATCATTGGCTTCGATCTTTTTCTCTCCTGATTCAGTTCTCTTGGTGAGTTCCTCGAACATCTTCATTATAGTAGGATCGGTCCCCGATGCATTATCACTCGATCTTTCCGGTACTGGCTCGGTACGGCGAGTAGTCTCCGGCTCGACCTTACTTGGGGCTCTGTGCTGATTTTGTAACTTAGCGATGGCGGCTTGTTGGTCTTGAACCATTTCGAATACACTTGGAGACTAATTCTTTCGTTTCCTCTGCCTTGTGTACCTCGCCCATCAATTCGGCCTTCTCTTCGTACACTCCCCTCGGGATCTGCGCCTAAGTCCGCATTCAGAGCAATGTGCGAATTGACGTCGACCGGGTTGATGGGCGGTGCTCCTCCGAGATCTGCCGGTGGCACCTCGATTCCTGGAGCGATAACATTCTTGTTTTCCACGTGAAGTCCGAGGCCATTGTCACTGTGTGTGGATGCGTTCTGTGAGTTTGGCATGTTTCAACCTGAAAGCAAAAATTCTTGACAAGAACAAGCGCAAAATAGTGTGTTCTACCGGAATCAGTAATGAACAATCACTATTATCCTTAGCCCCACCGTGGGCGCCAAACTGTTTACCCTAAAATTCGAGTAATAAATAAACTTGTATTGTGGTTTAAAGGGTGGGTGGATGGGTGGTGCAGAAAAATGAAAAAAAAAAAATACAAAAAAAAGTAGATTTTTTTTTTGAGGGGGTTTGTGTGGGGGTAGGGGGATAAGGCGTAGGGTGGGTGGGTGGTGCAAAAATGTTATTTATTGACCAAAAAAAATGTTATAGTTATTTATTTCAATGACTTTATTAGATTGGCGCTTTCGTCTTTGTAGAATCTCCACACATGTGGCATTAGTGTCCAAAAGTCATGAGTTACTTACCTGCCATGCACATTTCATGATAGTCCTTTTCTGCCAAGAAAAAGTTGACACTAAAATCAGTCAGCTCTAAGAATTTGATTTTTTTTCTTTTTATTATATGCCCAAAAAAGTATTTTTCAAGAAAATAATTTCTTCAAAAAGGAATTGAAAAAATAAATCAGATAATTGATATGCCTCTGAATTCAGTTAGTGTTCATTGCTGATAAATCCCTCTCTATCTGGCTGGAAAAGATTGTCTGGAAGCTTCCTCTCTCCCAGCAAGCAAGCGAGATAACCAATTCTCTCGGTAATGGACTTCCTTTACTTCGTAACCTTGGCCTTACATGTCCTTTCATAGATTCTCTAGCCTCCGACGGACAGTTTTTTATTCATAAATTAAAAAAAAATAAAAAATTATAATTCGAAATACTAAATAATCTAAACTAAAATAATCGAAATAAGTTCAATTGAAATAATTCCAAAATTGCTGGGAATTGAAATTAAAGCGGAAAAGATCACTTAATTTGAAGACTTTAGAAACAGCATTAAGATTTAAGAGAGTTAATTTCTGGAAAATATAATTAGAAGGGAACACAAATGCAGCGTGAAATATTGTTTTAACACAAGCTAAGTGCCGTAAACACGTTTCGTGTTTCGTACCTATAATAAATAGGACCATCAACTTTACCTAATTCCGAAATAATTATACATAAAATAATTTTATTACTTAATACATAAAAACCATCTAGTCATATTTTAAATTATCGTTTCCTCATGCTATTAGCATGTCTTTTCAATAGTCACCTCGTTCTTATTTAAGTCCATCCTTCTGCCTTTTCCTCTTCTCTAATACAAAGGACGATACAATAAAATATTACAGATACTAGAAGTTTATTTCTCTTAACTAGCTTTTTGTTCTTTAACTACAAGAAATACCGCTACCCTTATCTTGTTTGGCATCTCACCTGCGTCTGCCAACTACAATTTTTTCCTCTTAAATTATGTTGTTAAGAGGATTAACTTATTTCTTTTCATTGAATTTAGGTTCACATTCCGAAGGATTGTGTGAATCCGGTCAATCGAAAATTTCTCGGGTATCCCATACGTAATGACATCTTTTTTAGTTACTTGGTTGCTGATTAAATTAATCTTACACGAATACGTACGGTATGCTGTTAGTATCGGCAAATAATTTGCATTTTCCTCAAATTTTCACTTAATAATGAGAGTGCTGAGGTTTTCCTCCTCCCGTTATTAGGTGCAAATTTGAGGAAAATTAGCATATAAACAAAAGCAAAAGCTACTCCAATCCCATTCGACGTTGACACTAGTAAATTGCTTGTCGATACTAGCGGCATACCGTACCTATTCGCGTAAAGATTAATTTCATCAGTACACAAGTATTAAAAAGACACTTTAAGAAGGAAAGAAAGTTGTTTCGGCAATGGGAAACTAATTACCATGCTGACAATAGGCAGTTCAACATTGTCATCTCGTATGGAATTCCCGAGAAATTTTAGGCTGATCACGTGATCACAATCCTCCGGAATGTGAACCTAAATTCGATGAAAAGAAATAAGTTAATCGTTTTAACAACATAATTTAAGAGGAAAAAGTTGTAGTTGACATAAGAAGGTGATATCTAAAAAGGATAAGCGCAATGATATTTCTTGTAATTAAAGAACAAAAAGTTAATTAAGAGAAAGAAAGTAATAAACAGCACATAACAACTCACCAACCATTCCTAGTGCAAGGTGTAGAGCATGTGCAGCTCCCATGTGTGCAATATGGGGTTAATATATCTGAGTTTTGTTTTATTTTGTGATAAACTACTCTATCACTATTTCTAATTACATTTTGTTCTTTAATTCTGCTTTACAGGAAATAGCACTGATTTCTTGCTCTCATTCTTTTTGGCCTCTCACCAATGTTTTTCTTATCTCATCAAACGTGATTTTTCGTAAAATCATGCTGATAAGAAGATTTACTTGATTTCTTTTTATTGAATTTAGGGTCACAATTAGAAGGGTCGTGAGAACCCGATCTACTAAAAATTTCTACGTAATATCATATATTATGACAATGCTGAAATGTTTATTGTCAGCGTGTGTAATTAGTTTCCAGCTCCAGAAATAAAAAAAGTTAAGCGTCTTTTTAATTATTGGCTTACTGATTAAGTCATAGTAAGACGAAGATCTTAATGTCACACCTAATTTGTTTCTTCATTGTATTTTTTTTCTTTTTCCTTAACAGTTTTTCTATCCATACATGTAGACACAAGTCATTGGGACAAAGAGTGTAAAATACATGCCATTTTGGTTCTCATTCTTTGTTGCGGTTCATGGTTTACCTACACATTCCTTGGTAGAGACTTATTCATAGAAGTAAGTGTATAATCTCCCTCTTTTTCCGGCTTTAAACGCCGTTCTTTTATTCTGCAATGAGGGGAATGGATACCCTTTAAACTGCAGCTTTCCGGGGCGAATTCGGATTTAGTCGGACCAAATTTGGCACCGGAGATTGCAATAGTGGTAGCAATGTATAAGAGAAATAGTAACTCTAATAGCAGCAATAATAGTAGTAGATGTATATCAATGAGTTTCTTGCCTAACTGACTTGGGCTTTGATCAATCGATATGTGTTTCAACAGTTTGATTAATTAAAATTATTGACATTGAACATAATGATATCAAATTAATATAATGTAAAGATCCTATGTCACTTCATTGGTTGAACAGAGGCATCAAATGTATTGAATCCTTTATTGCTAGATATATACATTTATTGCAGTCTCATTTATGGTTGCTGCATTTTGTTCTCCATTATCATGAATCTGGAACTTGTCAAATTCAAGTTCCTTAAAGTAAACATATGGGAAAGAACTAAACAGAAAAAAGATAGATCATTAATGTTGATTGTTCACAGTCAGTGTTAACAGCTTGATTGGATGGTTGTTACCTATTGTATTGCATCATATTGTTACTTTAAATACAATGTCTGTTTCGATTGTTACTTAAATTTTATTGTGTCGTATCGTTATATCATTCGTTACGTAACAACGAAATTTGCCACTTTATGTAAAAACCGATTTTGTATGGTCGCATCGTAACCTTTTCTTTTTCTCTCATCTCACCCTTCATTATTATTAAATAATCTTATTTTATAGTTTACCCTACCTTTTTTATTATTAAACTTGCCACTTGCCAGCCAGCTGCTTCTGATATTGGCAACACTACAAGTGTTAATTAGCAAACTAATTACTTGATTTTTCAAGTTTGTGAAAGTAACTAATTTCAGGTCAAGGCACCGTACTATATAAACTAACGTTGTTGATCAATCAAAACAAACTTTAGCAATCTGTAGTGGTGTTACAATATAAGAGAATGAGGATTTTTGCTAGCTGCATAATAGACCCTAGTTTTCTCGACGAGCTGCTTGTGCTTGAAGTCGTAGCTGCCGGCTGTGGTGCTTACTGATCCAAACCTGTATCGAACATATTGTTTGTACATTAGATGCACGTTAATATTCAAAAACAGCACGTATGAGTTTGTTTCTACTTACGTCCATAATGAGGTTAAGACGGCTGCATCCTTCAATCTCTTCGATGTCTTCCTTAAGTTTCACAGCTGAGGGCTGCAGAGTTTGTGGCCTGCGCCCAATCAACTTAATCTGTTTCAATGTATCAATATCTGCAAAGCTAGGGGGAATCTCCTCAAGCTTGTGACACATTCTTATAACAAGCGTTTCGAGCATAGGAAAAGATTCCTCTGGGTCATCCAACCTTGAGATACCTAAGGACACCAGTTTCAACAACTTTAGTTTATTGAACTTGATATCTTTGAGGCACCACTCTTCCGACTTAGTTCCCCTATCCTCTAATTTGAGATACTCTAGATTTGGTAGTCCCGCAATCAAGGGAACTGCGCTTACTATATGAGGCCCTTCAAGTTTCAACTTCTTTAGGTTTGAAGGAAAGTGTAACTCAGATATATTAAATCTCCTACCCTTAAACAAAAGGTCAAGTAATTGCAGCTGAGTAAGACTCTCTAGTTCGGGACTGAAAGTACAAATCTCTTTGGGAAGTTCATAGCTAGAGATGGTGACCTTAAGCTTTTGAAGGTTAGGACACCTCCGTAATAAGACATCCATGCATTCACCATCGTTAGTTGGATAACGAACATGCCTTAATATCCTCAAATTTTCCAATTTAGAGGATTCTTCAAAGATCCCCTGCTTAATGTTTTCCAAATAAAAAACAACTCCAGTAATCTCAACATGTCTTAGTTTTTCCATTTTCCAAAAGATCGGGGGTAACACTACGCTCTTGAAAGCAAGAATGATTAAAGTTTCAAGATGGCGTAGATGTGATTCCGGATGGAAATCAAATTGATCTGTCCTAACTACAAGGTACTTCAGATAAATTAGTGGATGAAATGTAGCTGACGACAAAGGAACCACTTCTTGAGAACTCAAATCCAACACCTTAAGAAATTCCAATTTACTAATGTGAGGGAAGGGGTTCCATACTGAATATTCCCCTCCATGATTTGTTATCAATGACCTTAAATGTTGATGGAAAGGCTCCACTGTGAGCAATGCAATCTTGGAAAGCTCTTTAGTTAATTTGATGTTTAGTCGAGTTTCCTTCCAACCGGAAGGTTGAAAGTCGCTATAATTCCCCTTCACTGCAAACATAAATTTTTCTTCTCTGCTTTTCTCCAAGCAAAAGTGAAGTACGACATCATGAACCTGGCAGTATTTGACTTTACCGTTATATCTTCTCCTCTCAACCATCACCACATTACTGCTAATGAGATCCATCAAGTAACCTTCAGCTGCCTCTTCCATTAATCTCTCCGACTCAATGTTCTGCACGAAGCCTTCCGCTATCCATAAACTTATCAATTTAGAAACTGGAATTCTCGCGTCCTCAGGAAACATCCCCATATAAAGGAGACAAGGTTTTAAAAGATCGGGTAAATTATCATAACTTAACTGCATAGTCGAAAGACTATATCCTTCAGCCTCGCCTAGATACGAAAGTAGATCATTTTTAACCTTATGCCACCAAGATTCTTCCATTTTCTTCCTTTTGATTATTCCAGCTACCAAGATAATTACTAGGGGCAGTCCTTTGCATTTTTTTGCAACTGCTAGGCTGACATCTTGTAGTTCAGGTGGACAAGCTTCCTTTGGAAACACTTTTTTCTGCAACAACTTTAGACTCTCATCGCATGTGAGGAATGGGAGAGAATACGGATCGGTATCGTGCTTGACCTGCTTACCTACTTCCTCAAGACGGGCTGTTACTATTATTCTACTTCCTTTTTCACCATTTGGGAAAGACAATCTTAAATCTTCCCACGCTTTAATATCCCACATATCATCCAAGACAATCAGATATCTCATGACAATTAATCTTTTCCTCAGCATGTCGGCAAGTTCGCCAACCTCATCTACCTTGCCCTTGGAACCGGTAACTTGATTGAAAATCTCTTGTAATAACTCTTGTCGATTATATGTTTGGGAAATGATGCACCATGCTCGAACATCAAAATGGTAAACAATGTTGTCATTGTTATACAACTTTCTAGCAAAAGTTGTTTTACCTTGTCCCCCATCCCAACTATCGGGATTACATCTAGCTCATTTGTCCCTCGTGTCAGATACTTAATTATTCTTTTTGTGTCATTCTCAAAACCAACTATCTCCTCATCATTCATAAGATTGCTATGTTGAGTTGGCAGATATTTGGATGGCTCAGCCACAAAGCAAGGCCTACTCTCCAAACTCTTGTCAGACATCTTCCGTAGAAAACACCTGCAAGTTCACTAAACTCTTGTCATATTAATTTTCACAAAGAATACTTTCTTCGTGAACATATTTCATTTTTAATCCGTTTAAAAATGAATGATCTTTTTTGTTAAATTTGGAAATACTTTAACTTCGACTTCCCATTTTACTCTTAATAAAAAACATTCATAGTCACATAAATGTTATCGTAGGACTGAAAGTTGGAACCACAAGTTTCAAAAGCCTTATAACCACACAAATGTTATGCCATAATTAAGATCACGAGTTCCTAAAGTCTTCATTTTTTTTTTTTTAAATTAAACTTTGTATTCAATCAAATAGGTTCATATAAATTGAAACGACGGGACTGATCTAATTCATGTCTATCAATACTACTATGAGACTATAAAGCTTCTGAAAGATTATACACATTCTTTACATTTATGAAAAAGTGACTCAATGAAGAAGAAGAAAGCTTCTGTGGGTATCCCCCAATGTTCTCCAGCTGGTTTGATATATATATCAAATTGAAGGAAAAAATAATTTTCAAAACTAAGACATTTTATAGTAATAAAAAAGGAAAATGGACTAATGTAGTTGTTACAAGCAATTGAAAAACTTACAGATATCAAGTGAAACCAACTTAGAGATTTGACAAAGAAGACAGCTCAAATGTAACAATCAATCAACCTGCTTTTATCTTCTTTCGCTTGTTATTTGTATCTTCAATATCTGATCTAATCCTAAAAATGAACGAAAAAGAAAATAATTAAACTTTACAATTGTAACTAAAAGCTTAAAATGAGTTCTGCAAATGAAAATTGATTATGGAACCTTAGAAACAATGAAAATTAATTATGGAACAGCAAATTAAAAGTTACCTCGATGATCAAGAATAGAATTTGGCACAAGGTGCTGTGAGATGATAACTGAGGAGAATCATAGATCGAGTTTTTAACGACACAAACAGAGGTCTGAATTATTGCGTTATTGATTAATTAATGGTTGGTAAACAGCAATTATTGCTTAATTAATTAATGGAGTAGTGGTTATTGTGACATCCGGTTGACTTTCATTCTTATTAGTTGTTTTAGTGGAAGACGACGTCAACTTCATCCAAATTATTATACATATGGAGAAAAACCTACAAAATATATAAAATAACATTTCTGCTAGTTGACAGGTATAAAATCACATATTCTCAATATCTGCTTCTCCTCTTAAACTCTCTATGCACCATATTCTGTTAAAGTACATAAATAATGTCCTGGATATAGACCTCGGAAATTTGTTGTTATTCACACTGTTTGTAATAGTCTTGTATCTGCTTGTCTGCAGATTTCTTTTACTATTTAATTTGTTGGTTCATTTGCTTTGATTATTCTATCTCCGTATATATCACTTTATCACCTATCTCGATGTCGTTCCAATTGTTTTCTTATTCTTTTTTGTTTTTTTTGGGTCGGAGGTCTTTCAGAAACAGTTTCTCTATCTTCACAAGGTAAGGGTAAATTTGAAACGCATCCTTACGTGTTTAATATTTAATTGCATATTTCACACTCTGCGCTCCATGTTTAGTTAGATTACCGTTTTTCCTTATCTGTGATTAGATGAACTTTATAATTCGATAACATCCCGTCATTTATTCTTGCATCGCATATTTAAATTGGGACTACGAACGTATTATGGGAGATCCCTTGTACTGCATATTTAAATTGGGACTATGGACGTATTCCGGGAGATCTACTGTATTGCATATTTATTTTAGGACTACGAACGTATTGTGGGAGATCCCCGCCCTGTACTGCATAATCATCTAGAACTACGGGACGGTATCCCGGGAGATTCCACCTTCCTTGTTCTGAGCCGAAGGCTCCCCTAACTGTTAAGTTTCAAGCATTTTCTTTAACTGTTCAATGTAGAATTTACTTATCTCTTTTACTGTTTTAAATTTATTATATTGACTCCTGTAGGGCCTTAATCTGACCTCGTCACTACTTGACCAGGGTTAGTCTTGGCACTTACTGGGTACCAATGTGGTGTACCCATGCATTTTCCTGCACATGTTTTCATATGCAGATCCACGTACGAGCTATCAGCCTCGAGGGTAGTACGTGATGCTGATTCTAGGAGACTACAAGGTATTTCTGCCGCGTCCGCAGAATCCTCGGAGTCCCCTTCTATTCCATCGTTTAGAATCTTCCTATGTACTTTCAAGACTTGTTTAGAGCAACAGTAGTTATTAGAAGTTTGTGACTTTTGTGACATTCCGAGTCATTGGAGGATATTTTGTACATGCCGAGCGACACCGTTTTGCTATTTAGATTATGTCCTTATTTTCTTTATTTATTGTGTTTTTATTAAAGTTTTTCCCATAAAAATTGGCTTTACCTAGTCGTAGAAACTAGGTGTCGTCACGATACCTTTCGGAGGATAAATTAGGTCGTGACAATAACTAGGAGCCAAATATAGAACTCGCTCTGTTGTTACATTCGAAGTAGTTTCATGTTAAATCACTGTTGTTCAACATAGGTGGTCGTTGGTGATTCTAATCAAACAACGGGGAGATATTTCAAGATTTTCCATATCTAAAAAATGAGGCCAAGCCTCTACATTTATAGACAAAGGAAAGGTGGTATGGAGAGGTGCAATCCAAAAGGTGTCTCATTCATTCTTCACTTTTTCAAACCCTAAATCTCAAGAGGAGATTTTTCAAAGACCAAATCTTCCCCAAATCATAGGTAAGTGATTCCTACCTATTTTCTTTCAGTCTTTTACATCTTATAACAAGATTTCAACCTAGAATCTAGGATTTTCGTGGTGGAATTAGGTATTTTTGTTTCTGGCATGCAGTCAACTGGACACTCCTGGGTTCTAGACTCTGGTGCAACGCACCATGTCACTGCAGAGCCTCACAACCTTGAGGAGTATACAGGAAACGAGAAAATATCCATGGGTGACGGTAAAACCATTCCCATCACTCATACTGGTTCAACTCAAATAAAAGCATCTAAAACTGCTTTCAAGCTTTCTAACACTCTTTGTGCTAATTTGATTTCAGTTGCTAAGTTTTGCCAAGATAACCTTAAATCTGTTGAATTTTTTTCCTTTTACTTTTGTTGTGAAGGACCTGCATACTCTGAAGCCGTTGGTACAAGGCCGCAATAAAAATGGACTTTATGAATGGCCACATCTGCAAGCCGCACCACCATCAGCCAGCCTTGTCTCCATTAAAGCCCCACCTCACCTCTGGCATTGTCGATTGGGTCATCCACATTTTACAATTTTAAATTTTCTTTTGAAGAAATTTTCTTTACCTGTTGCTACCAAGGAAAATTTTGAATTTTGTAATGCTTGTTCTTCTAACAAAGCGCATCGTGAGCCATTTCAATGACTCACTTTGTCCAGTAATATTCCTCTTTCAGATTATTTTTAGTGATTTATGGGGACCATCACCCGTTTTATCACTAGATAAAAAACTATATTACTGCATTTTTGTTGATCAATACACCAAATATACTTGGTTGTATACACTTAAAAATAAAAGTGAGGTTGCGTCAATATTTAAACAATTTCATCCTTCGGTAGAAAATTTCTTCAAAACAAAAATTTCTTCAATTTATACAGACGGAGGGGTGAGTTTATAGGCCTTCAACCCTATCTTCAGCAAAGTGGCATTGAACACTTACTTTCACCTCCCTACACACTACAATGTGTTGCCATAGCTGAACGTCGACATCGCCAAATTATTGAAACGGCTAAAACTCTTCTTCATGAAGCATCTTTACCACCTGAACTATGGTCTTTTGCCTGACATCATGCTGTCTACCTTATTAATCGACTTCCCACACCCATCCTAAATAATCAATCACCTTACCAAAAATTATTTGGTCAATCTCCTAACTATAACACACAAAACGTTTTTGGTTGTCTTTGTTACCCATGGCTTAAACCTTACACCAAAAATAAACTTGAACCCAGATCCACCCCGTGTGTGTATTTAGGTATTTCTCACACTCACCACGCTCATATCTTCTTTGACCCAGCACGTTCTAAAATTTTCATAAGTCGTGATGTTCAATTTTTTGAAAAAAATTTCCTTTTTAAAAAAATGTTCATACATTTACAGCAAAATGCTTCCAAAGTATGTTGGGAAGTGGTTAACTCAAAAGAGGACAGTCCAAATACAACTCAAATTCCACCTCCCTCTATCCTATCGCTTATTCTAGTCTTTTTAGAGTCCAACTCTCAACATTCTACTGATAACAATAGCGTTAATAACTCCAACAGCAACAGCCAAGTACCAGCAGCTGCAGAGAATTCAGGTAATACACAACTCCTTGCTCCTTCTTCTTTGCAACTCCCTGCATTTTCTTCTTCACAAAATACTGCTACAAATAAGCAACAACCTTCTCCTTTGCTCACATATCAGAGACGCAGAACCACAACCACCAACATGCCAACCCAACAATCCTTATCAACCACCAGAGAAGCCCCTCCTCCCACCTCCACTTCGGCACCCTCTGATAGTCTAAATACCACAAACCCATCTACAATTTATCCCTCCCCTGCAATACCACCAGAACCAACTCGCATTATAACCAGGTCCTAGAACAATATTTTCAAGCCCAAAAGAACCTTCTCTTTTATAACACATTTATCTCCTACACCTGTAACATTCAAACAAGCTGACAAACATGAAGAGTGGAGACAAGCAATGAAAGTCGAATATGATGCTTTGATGAAAAATCAGACTTGGGAATTGGCACCGCGAGATACAACCACAAATGTTGTGGACTGCAAATGGTTGTACCGCATCAAAAGAAAATTGGATGGTTCCATGGAACGTTACAAAGCTCGTCTAGCTGCAAAAGGATTTATGCAGCGTCCTGACTTAGATTTTCATGAGACATTCAGTCCCTTTGTTAAACCAACAATGGTAAGGCTAGTGCTATCAATAGCCGTGCAACACAGATGGCCAATCCATCAGCTTGATGTCAATAATGCTTTCCTGCAAGGGAAATTGGATGAAGAAGTTTTTATGTCTCAACCCCGAGGCTTTGTTAATCCCCAATTTCCATACCACGTTTGCAAACTGAAAAAGACTATTTATGGCCTCAAACAAGCCCCTGGGGCTTGGTATACTGCCTTGCGTGAACATTTACAGAAGATGGGCTTTGTTAAATGTCAATCTGACACCTCTTTATTTGTATTGAGGCATTTGGCTGCAACTATTTATGTGTTAGTCTATGTTGATGATATTTTAGTCACTGAAAATCACTATTGATTAAATTTGTTATCACTTCCTTGGCAAATAGATTTTCATTGAAGGATCTTGGCCATTTAAACTATTTCTCGGGTGTTGAAGTTAAGCAAGTACCTGATGGTCTTATTCTCTCTCAATCCAAATATGTTCTGGACATTCTTTCCGAACTGGATATGGATAATTGTAAAGGTGTTTCTACTCCTATGTGTTCCAGTCAACCGCTTCGGGTAGTCGATGATTCCCCCTACTGATGCAACGCGCTACCGACGCACCCTTGGCAAATTGCAGTATTTGTCCTTCACTCGGCCTGATATATCTTATGCAGTCAATAAATTATCGCAATTTATGCATGCTCCAACTGATGAACATTGGAAGGTAGTTAAAAGAGTTCTACGGTATCTCAAAGAAACACCAAGTTCAGGCCTTCGCGTCCTTCGCAGCTCAGACTCTAATCTATATATGTATGCTGATGTTGATTGGGCAGGCGACCCGAATGACAGAATATCTACATCAGGTTATATCCTTTTCATTGGTCCGAATCCAGTCAGCTGGTCATCAAAAAAGCAACATGCCGTGGCTCGCTCATCCACCGAAGCAGAGTACAAATCAGTTGCCAATGCACTTTCGGAGCTCACTTGGGTGCGAAACTTACTCCGTGAGTTACATGTCACCATTCCAAAGATGCCAACAATCTTCTGTGATAATGTTGGAGTTACTTATTTATCTCACAACCCAGTATTTCATACCCGCATGAAATATGTTGCTGTAGATTTCGCATATGTCCGAGACCAAGTTCAAGCTCATCAAGTTCATGTTAAGCATACCCATGCTTTGCGATCAACTTGCTGATACCTTCACCAAGCCACTACCTAAACCAGTCTTCGCTAGGTGTCGTTCCAAGTTAGGCATTGTTGCACCATGCGTAACTTGAGAGGGTGTATTAACCATCTTATCTTCTGGTTATCTTGACTAAGTCATAGGATATTATCTTATTTATCTCATGTTACTGATTGGTACATTTTGAATAAGTCTCCTCATAATTTGGAGCATCTTTAGGAGTAGATATCAGTTCCTATTATATAGGAGCTTATGTAGCAGATAGTTAACTTGACTTTACCTCTAGTTTGTTGTAATTTATGTATTTAAGTACTGTTATCAGATTAATCTAAAGTTTAGTGAATTTCTACTTAGGGAAAATATACCCATATTAGTTATTTTGGCTTGAACTATTTCTTTGTATTGTTTGAAAATTTATCTTATTGTTTGGAAAATTACTTTTAAAGCCTACTTAGTTGTAGGTAGCGATTCTTATATTACAACAAAAATAACCTAGTGGAGTCCACAAGTGAGATCTGAGAAGGGTAGTGTGTACGCAGACCTTACAACTACCTCTGAAGGTAGACAGATTGTTTCCGAAAGCCCTCGGCTCAAGAACGTATATAAAAAATGGAGCAATAAAGAAACAATAGCAACAATAATGTAATAACACAGTGTAAGAAAATAGTGCAACGAATAATGACAAAGATCCAGGGATATGAAACTACAATAATAGTGTCAATCCTACTGCTAATACTGACATACCGTATAGAAACAAGGGACTAGGAATAGGAAGGTACCCGACTAATACTACTACTACTGCTGCTAAGACAAGGCAAAACTCTAGACTGTCTATCAACCGACCATTCTAATTTTCGACCTCCACACCTTTCTATCAAGGGTCATGTCCTCGGTGAACTAGAGTAGAGCCATGTCCTGCCTAATCACCTAACCCAGTACTTGTTACGCTCGCTCTACCCCTCCTGTCAAATTCAAACACATCCTCATTAGTTTGAGATCGACATGGAGCAACTAAGGGAAAGCGAGCATCTAATAAAGAAAAAAGAAGGAACAAGAAAAGAGTACCATATTTTTGTGACAAGCATGTACTTTACCACATCTTTGGGAGATTTACAAGATCATCCTGTATCAAACATATTATTTGCACGTTAGATACTCGAAAACAGCACATATGAGTTTGTTTCTACTTACTTTGATAATGATGTCTACACGATCGCATCCTTCAATATCTTCGACTTCTTCCTTAGTTCTCATAGCTGAAGCCTTGAGAGAGTCTTTGCTGCATGAAAGCACCTTAATCTGTTTCAGTGTTTGAATATCTGTAAAGCTATTGGGAATCTCCTCGAGCTCGTTACACCGTCTTATAACAAGTGTTTCAAGAAGGGGAAAAGATTCCTCTGAGGCTTCCCACCTTGAGATAACTAAGCGGTCCAGTTTTAACAACTTGAGTTTATGGAACGTGATATCTCTGAGGCACCACTCTTCTGATTGAAGTTCCTCTGTCTCACCCCACCTTGGATCACTTAATTTGAGATACTCCAGACTTGGTAGTCCCGAAATAAAGGAAATCGTGCTTTCTATATGAGCCGTGCGTAGTACCAACTTCTTTAAACATGAAGGCAAGTGTAACTTGCATACAACTTGGGACGAGGGAATGAAAATGCGAAGTATTTGAAGCTGGGTAAGACTCTCCAAATTGAGACAAATCTCTGCAGAATCATTCACATTATCAGCATCATCCTCGCTATCAGAATCTATAATGTCATTGAACTTGATGGCAAGTTCTTGAAGATTAGGACAGCTCCGCGATAAAACATCCAGTAATCCATAGGCATGGCGAATTTTATGTACAACATTCTTTAATATCCTCAAACTTTCTAATTTAGAGGATTCCTTAAAGATCCGCTGCTTATTGTTTTCCCAATCAAAATCAGTCCAACTAATCTCAACATGCCTTAATTTTTTCATTTTCCAAAACACCGCTGGTAATTCTGTACAATTACCAGCACACCTCACAATTAAAGTTTCTAGATGGGGCAGATGTGGTTTGGGATGAAAAACGAACTTATGTGTGTAAACTGCAAGGAACTTGAGGTAGATTAGTGGTAGCAATGTAGATGACAACAAAATATTTACTTCATAGGAACTCAAATCCAAGACGTTAAGAAGTCTCAATTTAGTAACCAGAAGATAGGGATCCCAAGAACGAATTACTCTTTTAGTGGTCGTTATCAGGGACCTCAAGTGTTGGTGGAAAGGCTTCCGTGTTTTGAAAGGCTCATCAGTGAAATTGAACATCAGTCGGCTTTCCTTCCAATTGGAAGGTTGACATTGTCTCTTCACTGCAAACTCTGAAAGCTTAGTTACAATGGGGCCGTTAATCGTCCAAACTAAAGGTTCAAAGTAAGTATGATGCCCCTTCACAGCCAACATAAACTTTTCTTCTCTACTCTTCCGTAAACAAAAGTGAAGCACTACATCATGAACCTTGCAGTATTTGACTTTACCGTTATACCTTCTCCTTGAAACCATTACCACGTTACTGCTAATGAGATCCAACAAGTAACCTTCAGCTACCTCTTCCAACCTCCCAGATTCATTGTTCTTCACAAAGCTTTCCGCGATCCATAAGCTAATCAACTTAGACACTGGAATTCTTGCATCCTCCGGAAACACCCCCATATAAAGAAGGCAAGGTCTTAAATAATCAGTCAAGTTATCATAACTTAACTGCATAGTTGAAAGACTATATCCTTCGGACTCGCCAACGTAGGAAAATAGAGCATCTTTAACCTCACGCCACCAAGATTCTTCCATTTTCTTCTTTTTAATAATTCCAGCTGCCAAGACAACAACAAGAGGCAGTCCTTTGCATGTTTTTGCAACTTCTAGGCTGACATCTTGTAGTTCAGGTGGGCAATCTTCGTGTTGGAACACTTTTTTCTGCAGCAGTTGACAACTCTCTTCTTGTGTGAGGAATGGAAGAGAATAAGGATCAGTATGTTGCTTCACTTGCTTACCTACTTCCTCGAGTCGAGTTGTTACTATTATTCTACTTCCATTTTCATCATTTGGGAAAGATAATCGTAAGTCATCCCATGCCTTAACATCCCACATATCATCCAAGACAATCAGATATCTCCTGCCCATTAAGCTTTTCTTCAACATGTGAGCAACTTCATCATCCTTATCTACCTTGTTCTTGGAAACTTGACAGTAAATCTCTCGTAGTAACTCTATCCAGTTATATGTTTGGGAAATGCAACACCATGCTAGACCATCAAAGTGAGAAACAATCATTTTATTGTCATACACCTTTCTAGCAATAGTCGTTTTCCCTTGTCCCCCCATACCTACAATTGGGATGATATCTAGCTCATTTGTACCTCGAATCAGATATCGAATTATTTGTTCTGCTTCATCCTTAAACCCAACTATCTCCTCATCATTCACAGTACTGCTATGTTGAGTTGGCAAATGTTTGGATGGCTCTACCACATAGCACGGCTTAAGATCAAGGTTTTCCGACCACATCTCTGTCACCTCCACGCTAATATGCTTGATCTCTTCTATGATCGTAGGAAGTGAGCAAAAGAGATGCCAAAGTGAATTATATTGAGCAAATATAGAGTCAATGACAACTTCAGCTTCATATGCCAAATTGATAATACGCCCCTGAAGATCTTTAAGAATTTCATGTTCATGTTGCACCTTTGCGACATCTCTTATAATGGATGTTAGCGATGAGAGCTCTTTTCGTAAAATACCAATATGAGGCTTCAACATGACTAAACATGATTCAGATTTCAACATTTCATCCAACTTACTTAAAAGAGAACCCAAAAAGCCGACTCCACCAACTGTGGGAAACTGATGATAGGGAATGAATTTTAAGGATTTGTAGTACCTCTCTTCTACTTGCGCCTTTAAATTTTCACTTCTCTCAATTATCTCTGTCAGGGTAAGATTAGTCTTGCTGGTGTGATCTTTGATTGTAGAGCTAGCAAGAAGCTTTTGACTTAAAAATAGTGTTTCACCCACAAGAGCGACAACCTTTTCCAAGACCTCATTCAATCTCTTCCCATAAATAAATCGATTTGGCACATCAGCGAGAAAAACCAACAAGAACTCTATTGCCACATCAAAATTTGGAGCAGAAACATTAATTGGAAAGTTGTCAAGAATTTTGTTACTGAGATACACCAGTAGAGTACGGAGATGATGCAAAAATCCTTTTGGCAATTTTTGGTCCTTGAAAGTTCTTGATTGGGTAAACTTCGAACCCTTCAGTTCACCACGAAAAATCTTCTTCATTTCCAGTTCCACAAGCATAATCAGGCATAGTAGATAAGGAGGTTTACTTAAGATATTATTGAGATCATCTTCATCCTCATCCCAGATCCACAAAGAAAAACAGAATTGTCCCACATTGTCAGCCATGAACCGAATTCGTGTCTCCAGACCGTCCAGCTTCTCATGGTCGATGTAACCATTCATCTCCGTGGCATATAAGTATCTCAAAAATCTCATTTTCTTTTGAATGATTTTCACTTGCTTTAAACATCGATTTGTCTGAAGGAGTAGTTCATCCGGCAAAAACGTTTCAGACTCATCCAATTCCAGCGACACCAGTACATCATTTAGATTCTTGACGAGGCAATCCATATATTCCGATAGATAGGAATCATTCAATTCATACCTGTAGCTTGAACTGGCAGTACCTCCAATGAATTCCAGCAAATGCGATACTAGCCTTTCCACATTAAGGTTTGTTTTGCATTCAACTGGAATTCCACCAAAAACTGAATGAAGCATTTCCACAATCAATTGGGCTTTCTTTATGATTTTGGCTAAGGAATCAGGCAAAAGAAAATGATAATACTTTATAAAGGTTCTCAAAAATCGTAGCTCAAATTCAAGTGTCTCAATTTCATCAATCTTGACGCTATTCAAATCACCTCCAATCTTGATCCTTCTTAGGTGATCTAACATATCCTCAATTTCATTATGAGCCATCTTCCTTAGATAACTCCTGCAAGTTCACCAAACTCTTGAAATATTAGTTTCATTAAGAATAACATTTCTCTTTCAATATCTACTGTTAGAAGCTACACCTATTGCCGGGATTAGTAATTCCTGGATTATTTAGTTCCAGTTCTTTGTTTGGTTCATTGAATTGAAAATAAGATAATACGGTGGATAAAGTTCGGTTTCCAAATTTAACCTTCGATAACAATAAATCATGGTTCGACAAATTCACTTCAATGATAGCTGAAGAGAGAAATAATTATTTTCGGATATAACGTGTCAAGTGAGATTAGGAAATTTTTTGTATTGAAATATATACCTGATAAAGACCAAAGTTTGCAGTAAGAAAACTTGTAATGACAAGTGAAGATTAATATTAGCATAAAGGTTGGAAGGAGAAAAGGCTTCGGCCTTCTCACAATGTAACAAGATTAGTGAATGAAACTAACATTCAATGTATATTGGAGTGGATCTAAATGCTACCAAAAGTCAATGGAAGAATTATTTAATGAATAACAACAGACTTATCGTATTATTAATTGGAAGGTTAGTATACTATTAATGGTTGCATAAGTTTTTGAGTAACATGGCTTAGTATAATATTATTAATACAGAGAGACAGCTAATCTGCAGATTATAATCCATTCCTATTGGCCTTCAACCATTAGTTAATTCGCAAGTAGTACGGTTACAGCTCAAGAGTTGCCTATCATTCTTATATGAGCAGGAAACTTTGCATAAGAGGTGTATACTAAAGTAGAAGATCTAACAAAAAGACATGATTTTCTACAAAGAGCGTCCAATCATACACCAGAAATTTATATCAGAATGGACAGTGACGCGATAAATAGTTGACATCCTCTCCCTCTTGCTTGCACATGAAGCACCAACACACACTACTAAAAATTCGGGAAAAACGACCACAAAAAGCTACCAAAGTTGGTCTCTAAACAGTGAAAAGCGACCAAAATACGTCCAAACAGGCTTGGTCGCTATTTTGTCGGTCCCTTTACCATAAAGACCAAAGTTGGTCGCTAATTATGTTAAATTGACCAAATATTCCGGGTATAAAAAAAAGAGACCAACTTTGATCGCTTTATTATTTTAATAATATAAATTTAGCGACCAAAGCTGGTCTCTATATTTAAATTACAATATTTATTTATTTATTATTATACAAAATATAGCGACCAACTTTGGTCTGTAAATAAAATATAATATTTTAAAATCTGGAAAATAGCGACCAAAGTTGGTCGCTTTTTTATTAATTTATTTAATTTGTTTTAAATAAAAGCGACCACAATTGGTCGTTAATTTCCAGAAAAAATAATTTATTTGATTTGTTTTAAACCATAGCGACCACAATTGGTCGCTTTTCTTGGTTTTATTTTGGCAGAAACTGTCTATTTTGGCAGTCACACCACCTGCCAGCATACCAAATCCTATTACAACAACAACAACAATACTAACAAACAACAATACGAACTAACAACACAACAACAACAACAACAACATTAAAACCAATATTAAAACCAACATTAAAACCAACAACGTATAAAGTTCAATAAAACTAACACATTTAACTAACAAAACTAAGTTAACACTTATTACAAGCCCATTCCAAAACGAACCAAAGTTCTATTGTCTAGTTCAAAGTATATAAAAGTACTCAATGATTGTTTCATTCTATATCATTATCATCACCGTCTGATGAATCTACATTATCAAGACGGTAATGAGAAGAGTCATTTCGTGGTGGACGAGAAGAATGATCACGGGGAGGACGGGAGGAACGATCACGGGGAGGACGGAAGGAACGCTCACGTTCAAGTTGAGCCTCTGGCGATGGCTCGCGAGACCGGGGAATCGGAAAAGCTCCAGAAGCTAGGAGAGATTTAAGCTGAGCTTGCATACCTTCGTACTGAGCTTGCATGCCTTGGTACTGAGCTTGCATGCTAACGTACTGAGCATCTCTAAGCCTTTCTCGTTCCTTGGATGCTTCTAGCTCGCTTGTGAGCTTTGTCACAGTCTCCCGCATAGTGGAGAGGCTCTCCCCATCAAGTTGCTCGGCTTGCGAGGAAGTTCCTATTCCTTGCATTCCACAGTGATAGCGGTGGAACTTCTTATTAGGAAGCCCGTATACCTTCCCATATCTTGCACTGCCAGCCGCCTGCATCCATAGTCTTTCTGCATCCTCCTCCGAAATATGGATTGGCTCGCCCGA
>ML315095.1:0-11387 GCA_005239505.1 Nicotiana paniculata
GATGAATAAAAATGGAGTTAAACTCATTAACTGGTCTCAATCGCATAGAGAAACATCCAAAAATATACATATATACACGTTCAGATTTACACTTAAATTTAGAACTATTCTATATATGTATCCGGACCAGAAAACCAGCCTATGGCTCTGATACCAATGAAGGAATACGTTATTCTAAACACATTAGATAGCGTATAAAACGTAAACCGAGAACTTACTTGTTCTTCGTGAAGCGGAAGCGAAAACGGATGAACCGCGNCACAGTCTAAACCTAGTTCAATTCAGAGAGGAAGAAAGACGTAGAAAAATACTGCTCAGCTCATTTTTAATGTACACACTAAGTGTACTTATATAGGAAATATTTAGGGTTAACTAATAACCCTATTGGGACTTAGAGCACCCCTTATGGGTGGACCCAATATTTCCTACAGCAATCCTTTTGGTGATTTAAGGTTCCCAATTCCCGCTCCTTCAGTCAGTGCCATCCCTATAGGTGATCTCGAAGTCCCAACTCCTGTGTTCCGTCCCTTCACAGATAGAAGCTTTGTAGTGAGATCTTCCTTGTGTTCTTTTTCGTCCATCCTCTCTCCATTCCATCGAGCAGCGCACGTTAGCAAATCAACGTTAACACGCGCCAACAACGTTTAGAGGGAGTTTAGAGATATTAATGTTAGCTAACATTAACCTTTATTAATATAATGTCACGCCCCATAGTATTACGTCAATGTTACGTTCCGCAGTATTATATTACGATAATGTTATGTTCCGCAATATTATATTACGATGATGTTACACTCTGTAGTATTGTACATTGAAATTGTAGTAAGATAATTGACATCGGTTCAATGACAAGATTATTTGGAGATTATAAGTATTATGATATTTCAAACAAGTGATAAGTAAATTCGTGAAGGTGAGAGGGTAAGCAAATTGAAGAAAATGAATTTCATCGAAATTTGGCAATTTGGGATAAAATGCGGTCCACGCTATAATACCCCATATTTATGGACTAGTGCCATACAAGGTGCCACATGACCATTATAGTAAGACGTATAATGTGTGTGGAAAATGAATAATATTTTAAGTAACGTGAGATAATTCTTAATTATGTGAATAATTGGGTAATTATGAATTTTTAAGTGGAATATTAACTTGTAAATTGAATTTTTTTGGATAATTACTAAGGGGACAACCTTCGCATGGGTTTATGAAAACTTGGCAGCTAATTAAAGTCAATTTAATAACTTTTATATGTATGTGAAATATGGCATCTTAAGAGATTATAGGTGGCTAAAGTAAGCCTTATAAGTGGGGCCCACACCATTATAAAAACGGGAGCTTTCTAATTCATTTCATTCATTTAAGAAAGAATGTCATACGAATTTGCTTTGGAAAGTAAATTCCTTCAACCAAATTCAAGCAAAGATTTCTTAGCATCTTAGCAACGTGGGATTTTACAATTTTAAGGGAGTACAATGCAATCTTTCTCAAGAATAACATACAAATTTTTTCCTACATCGATCCGTAGTTACACGTTTCGTCACAAAAGACGTGTGCTAGAGAAATTTTCAAGAGAATCGGTACATGTATGTTAAGGCTAAACCCTTCCTTCATTTTGGCATGATCTCGTTATTACATGAGTTTGATAACGAGGCATAAAGAGAAATTCATATTCCTGAATTTATGTACATTTCCTAGTCTCATAAGTTACAGTTTTCTCCCTTATCGGGACTTTATATTCAATTGAGTATTATCTTCTTCCCGTCAAGAGAGCAGAGAGTCTATATATACAGTATTACAGTATTTTCACTACCATCGAGCTATAATCGATAGCAGGCCCTTATTGGGCAACCTCTGATTAGGTGGGAAGTTATATACCGAGCCTACTGTAGCCGAGCGCCTATGAGCGAGCCCAACATGGCCGAGATACAGAGCCTAGTATGGTCGAGCGCCTATGAGCGAGCCTACTACGGCAGAGCAGTTATATACATACCGAGCCTTATAGGACCGGACAACTATTTTACTTACTATATTAAGAGAGTTGAGTCAGTATCAGCAGGTAAGCATATCTTCAGATTATCTTTGACTCCTAGTTACTTTCAGTTATTATATTCTCAGTTCGATTTCAACTTTCAGTTATTCCGCTGCCTTACATACTCAGTACATTATTTCGTACTAACGTCCATGTTTAACCAAAGAATTAGATTCTCTGCCAAAGCTATCTTAAGAAGAACACGGGTTTCTGATAACCAAAGAATATGCTAATAATTTTAAGTAAATTCGTAAATAGAAAGCAGAAAAATGCGTAAAAAGTAAATATATTTCAATAGTGGTTCGAACGTGTCCTTACAAGTTATATTTTACTCCATTTTATAGAGAATTTCTTAATATAACGTCTACTCTTTTTAGTGATTGAGTATTAATGGCTAATAATGGCATTAATGTAACGTTACAATGATTAATCGTAATTGTTGCGTGAAGATTATGTAAAGTTTTGGCTCATTAATTGAAGATCCCCGAATCTGCCCTTTATTCCGTCTTGATTCATTCTGATTGTGTCTTTTCGCCTTCTCAATTAGGTTGAGATTCCCGTATCTGATTACCTCGTGGGTATGCTGTTCCGTTCCTCTTTATATCGTACCTCTTCATAAAGTCTCGTCTAGTTGTCATGTTGTCATTGCTCCACATAGATTGCTGAGTCATCATAAATATTACACGTGTGAAGCTCATTTTTACCAATACAGATTGTCCCCCCACTTATCATTTATTTATCGATTAATATTTGATAAGTGAATACTCATTTATGGCGGGAACATTTTGCCGCCGCTTCACTCGTTCCATGGCATCCGTCTCTAAATGTATGCGTCGCTTGTCACTTTCATTTAATTCCCATGCCACGTGGCTTTCTCGGATTGGTTATGCAATTATTCAGCGCCTTTTAGGGCTTTTTGCGGCTGCATCAGTCTCGAAGTGGCAGCTTCAATTATGACTTTCACATCACTGTTTTTTCCATTTTTTGACGGTTTCTTTCGAGTATAAATACCCCTTTTCCTTTCTTTACTTTCACGGAAAACTTCTAACCTTCTTTCTTTATTTGTAAATTCTTCATCTTCATAAATATGTCTTCTTCAAACCAGCAATCTAAAAAGGTCATCATTGTAGATGAACTGACTCCTTCTTCTGCTCCAACACGGAGTAGGAGGGGCGGTAGGCTTAGGAGCTTAAATTCTATTCCTTCCAGGGGTTCTTCTTCTTATTCTTCTCCCCCAATATCTTCTAGGTCTAACACTCCTTCGTTTTCTTCGAGGGCTAGGGATTCTAGATCATCATCAAAGAGTAGAGAACACAATGAACCGCTTTGTGAGCCGAGAGTCGATGATATTGTTCCTACCGAGTTTTCTTTTGCCAAGGATATTCAAGCCATGAGTGAGCAGCTTTCTTCAATGTCATCACATGACAGTCTTGACCTTTATCCTACCCAAATAACAGGGGGCTTAGTGTCTCTTGTACGCAGGGATTGTTATTGGAAGCCTGATTTTCCTGTTGTTGTTCCTAACGATAACCAAAGAATAACCTCTGACAAGACTGGATATTCTTATGTCTATACTTATCCCTTCACATTAGAATTCAAGCCTCCCATCAACCCTGTTATCATATAGTTTTGTCGATTCTTCAAAGTTTGTCTGGGACAAGTCGGTCCTCTTATTTGGCGAGTAGTCGCGTGCCTTAGGTATTTGGCCAATTTAGCTTCCGTACCCTTTACTTTTCATCATCTTATTCACCTATATTCTCTGATGCTATTCTGCCAAGGAGTGTTTACTCTCGCGGCTAGGATTAAAAGGGTGCTAGTTATTCCAGATGATGACAAAGATAGAGGGTGGTATGTACGGTATGCTGCTGCCCGTACTGCAGGTTTAGTAGGTGAAGAAAATCTCCCCTTCCCTGAGAAGTGGAACTTTGCACGTGAGTACAGTTTTTCTCACTTTCTTTTTCTTCACTTTTGATGAACTTTCAGTACCGTGACTGTTTCTTCTTATTTTGCAGCAACCATGGGAACCGTCGAGAATGTCTCCGGTTTTCGTGATTGGGTAGAAAAACTCTTGTCAATCGCTCCTTTAGAAGAACGTTCGTGGAAGTACCTCTCTTTGAGGTTTGGTTGGAAGGTGAAGACCCACGATAAGTGAAGTTTTGTGTTTTTATTTCTTCTCTTTTTGAGCTTTATCTGACCCCTTTTATTTGGTAGGGTTTCCTGCTCGTGGAGTTTCTGCTGCGACTGTGTCCGCTTCAAGGATGTCTCTGGCTAAGGTCCAGGAGATCATTGTTGGTTCCTCCTCGTCAAAAAGAAAAGCAAGTGGGTCCAGGACCTTAGAGGAGGAAGAGGAAGAGGAAGAGGAAGAGGAAGAGGAAGAGGAAGAGGAAGAGGAAGAGGAGGGTTCGCTGGTCCATAAGTCACGTAGGAGGAGGGTGGTCTCTGATTATGAATCTGCACCCGTTGTTGATCCTCCCGTGCCTGAATCAGAACTTTCCGCTCCTGAAGATGCAACTCCCTCTCCTGTCCGTGAGTCTGTTGATCACCTGTTCCAATAAGGTTTTGGTACCATCTCTGATGAATCTCCTCTTGCTGTCTTCTCTCCTCCTACTGCTAAGAAACTTTCATTTATTTCTCCCGTTGCTGCCTATGCTCCCATTGCCGTTCTTGCTCCCGTTGCTTCTCCTCAACCTACTCCGTTTGTGGCTCCTTCGCCCGCCCCCACTTTCATGCCTTCTGCTGTTGAAGTAGGGTCTTCCAGCATGGGGGTGATGAAGCAAGTTACAATAGAGGTTCCTGCGGCGGGAAACCTCTTGAAAAAATCGGGCCAGACTGATGTATGGTTAAAGCCATTGATAGGTTCGACTGAGAAGTCTAAGCTGGAAAGCCACAGCTCCCTGACTTGGATGAACGAGATTGTGCACTCGTCCTTAAAGGTAAAACTTGCTTTTCCTCCATATGTACTTATATATATATATATTGTTAACATATCTAATTTATCATTTTATGTAGATCAACCTTATAGGCAAAAAGCTAATGAAGAGAATTGTTCAAACGGAGCAAGCAACAAATGACTTCCATATTGAGGCTGATAATTGGAAGGAGAAGTACGAGAGTTTACAGCTTGACATGGAGGCAATGGAGGCAATGGAGGAGGAAAAGTGTACCTTGGAGCGGCAAGTTAGGGTTATGGCAGCAGAACTGGCCGTTGAGAAGGCGTCTTCGAACCAGGCAGGTAAGGACAAAAGTGTCTTAGAGTCTTCATTTGCGGAGCGGCTTTCCCATGCCACGGAGGAGATTAGGAGCCTGAAAGCTTTGTTGGACTAGAATGAGGTGTACTCTGGCGAACTTGTTCAATTGCTCACCTAAACCCAAGAAGACCTCCGTAACTCTTCAGAGAAAGTCCAGTTTCTGGAAAGATCCATCGCTCCTTTACATGCCTCTCATGATGCTGCCGTTGTTGAAAGAGATGAGCTAAGAGCTGAAGCTGAACAATGGGAGAAAGACTACAAGGCTCTTGAAGACAAAGCAGTCGTCGATGTTAGCTGGGCTTATTTGAATGCCTGTCTTGCCACATTAACGGAAATGGTCCAAGAGGGTTTTGACTTGGAAGCCAAAATTGCTAAAACTAGAGAGACGATTGAGAAGTCTCAGCAAAGTCAGAATTTCTCTTCACCTGAGGCTGAGGTCTCTGCTGCTCGTGTCTCGCCATCTCAAGCCGCTCCTCCTGTCAGTGAAGAAAACCCCCCATCTAGTGAAAAAGTTTAAGGAACTTGGTTCTTTTTTTTCATATTTTTATTTGCAACAATTGATGGTTACCCCCGGTCCCATTGGGGTTAAAGTTCGGTCCTTTGTAAGTCCCCAACTGAAAACTTAGGGGAAACTTTTGTATAAACAAATTAGGCTTAGACTAAGTTATACTTAGTTTTTTGCCACTACATATTAATAGTAATATCGGCATGACTTTCGATTCCTTTGAGTTTTTATTTTCACTCTTAAATCTTTGCATGCTTTCTTTTTGAGATTTTTGGTTTACCTCTGACTTTTTGACTTTGCATTTTAAAAAATGCTTAGATTTTTCGTACCTTTTCGTAATAGGCACAATTTATAAAAGAGGGCCTTTTTTTGATCGACACTTAATGAAGAAGGCGTCTCAACTTCATAATGGTGTAAATGTACAAACGAGAGATAGGAATTTCACATGTTTTTCTTTGACAATATTTTTAAGAAAGTGTTTGTATTGTTTCGAACTTTCGCAACATTTTACATGTGTTTGTGTATCGTCCATAACTCCTTTGCAACAGTTTCTTACAACAGATTTGGTATAAACTTGTACTCGTAACTATTTTTTTTGTAACAGCTTTTTCAAATTAATACAAGGCTATAACTGTTTTCATTTATAACAGTTTTTTGAATAAATATACGGGTATGAATTTTTACCCGTAACTTTTTTTGTTTACAACAGTTTTTGAATAACTACAAGGATAATGCTTTTCTCATCTGTAACTGTTCTTATTTATAACAGTTTTTGAATAAGTACAAGGATGTTGCTTCATCTGTAACTGTTTTCATTTACAACAATTTTTGACTAAGTACAAGGATGTGCATTTTTATCCGTATCTAATATTCTTCCCTTAACCTAAACATTCGTTTACATTTACGAATATGTTTTTTGGAGGGTTTTTGAATCAGGCTTTGTGTTTTTTGTCTTTGGCTCTTTGATTTTGTTCATAGTACTTGACTTGTTGGGAAGATGGATCTTCAGGCTTGAGCTTTGAATTTTTGATAGCCTTCTTTGCTTCTTCTTTGACTTCCATACTGTATAGTCTCCCAAGTGTTTGAGCTTTGAAGAATGAAATCTCGAGCACTTGACTATTCCTTCCTTGTGGTCCTTTTCCTGAAAAGGAAAAACATACCGGACTCGAAGGTATATAGTTTAGATGATGACTATTTAAACCTTTAAAAACGTCCATTATAAAGTTGTAACCCTAGACCGAGAATTCAGTTACTTCCTCGTGTCTATGCAGGTCTAATATCATCATCTGGTGATGGGTTAGCTTTTTGCCTATCATCTAAAATGGTTAGTATAACTTTAACTGTACAAAAGTAAAATCGAACGTAATGATACCTGACCGGGGGTATTCCCTTTACTTCAGAAGTAATACTTCTTCAAATGAACAACATTTCAACTGGTTGGTCAGATTCTGCCGTTCATAGTTTCCAGCTCGTAAGCGCCTTTTCCAGCAATGCCACGGACTTTGTAGGGCCCTTCCCAGTTTGGATTTAGCTTTCCTGCACCAGCTTCCTTTGTTGATTGGAGGAATTTTTTAAGAACGAAGTCCCCAATTTTGAAATATCTGAGGTGAGCTTTTCTGTTGTAATATCACTCTATAATTAATTTTTGGGCTGCCATACGTATTAATGCAGCTTATCTTCTTTGCTCGAGCAAATCCAGATTTTTCCTTAACTCGTCGTTGTTTGTTTTTTCCGTTTTCGTTGTGAATCTCGTGCTTGATTCGCCGATTTCCACTGGTATTAATGCTCTGAACCGTAGACAAGCACGAATGGAGTTTCTCCCGTGGCTACTTTTGCAGTAGTTCTGTAAGCCCATAATACTGCCGGTAGCTCGTCAGGCCAGTTTCCCTTGGCTTTTTCCAACCGTTTCTTTAAGTTGTTGACAATGACTTTGTTTGTTGACTCGGCTTTCCCATTAGCCACGAGGTGAAATGGTGACGAAGTGATTCGCTTGATTCGCTAGCTTTCGAAGAATTCTGTGATTTGTGAGCCTATGAATTGTGGGCCATTGTCACATACGATCTCCTTTGGTATTCCAAAGCAGCATATTATGTGTCGCCATATGAAGATTTTCACTTCTTTCTCTCGCACCTGTTTAAAAGTGTCTTCCTCCACACATTTTGTGAAATAATCAGTTAATACGAGTAAGAACTGTACCTTTCCTTTAGCTGGGGGAAGGGGTCCCACTATATCCATGCCCTATTTCATGAATGGCCATGGTGACACCACTGGGTGGAGTAATTCTTTTGGCCGGTGCATATTGTTGGCATATCGCTGACATTTGTCGCATTTAGCTATGAATCTCTCAGCATCTTCCTCCATTTTAGGCTAATAGTACTCTGCTCTAATTAGGGTTTTGACTAAGGATCATGCTCCTGCATGGTTTTCGCAGTGTCCTTCGTGTACTTCCTTCATCACATACTCCGTTTGATTTTGTCCAAGGCACTTTGCTAGGGGAGTACCGTGCAGCTTTCTGGCGAAGTGCTTGAGCTGCTTTTCTATCTTTAGGCACGGTGACGTTCTGCAAAAGGTTTACAATTTTGTTTCTCCAATCCCAGGTTAAATTGTTAAATGTTACCTCATTTTTGTCCTGGTCGATTGTTGAATGAAATAGGTGTATGACAATTGCATTGTCTTTATTTGTTACGTTGGCAACTGCTGTGAGGTTAGCTAATGCATCCGCTTCTGCATTTTCCTTTCTGGGTATTTGCATAACTTTCCATGACTGGAATTGCCTTGCTAGGTCTCGTGCCTTTTCTAGATATTGTTTCATCCGAGCCTCTCTTGCGGTATAAGTCCATTGCATCTGGTTTACCACTAGTTGAGAGTTATTTTTTATCACGATTTGATCAACTAAGAGTTCTCGTGCCAGTTCAAGCCCTGCAATGACAGCTTCGTACTCTGCTTCATTGTTAGTTATGGGATAACATTTAATGGCTTGTCGTATCTTTTCACCCGCGGGTGATATTAAAACAATTCCCAAGCTGGCTCCTTTTATGTTAGAAGACCCGTCAGTAAATAGGGTCCAAATTCCTGGATTAGCCCCATTGAAGAGTTGTAACTCTTTTTCCACTTCAGGGATTATGCTAGTATTAAAATCATCGACGAAATCAGCTAAAATCTGAGACTTTATTGTAGTCCTAGGCTGATATATTATGTCATTGTCGCTTAATTCTATTGCCATTTAGCTAATCTCCCTGATAACTCTTGTTTATGCAAAATATTTCTTAGTGGATACGAGGTCACAACAGTGATTGGGTGACACTGAAAGTATGGTCTCAACTTTCTAGCTGCCACGATTAGAGCTAAGGCTAATTTTTCTAGATGAGGATATCTAGTTTCAGTATCTAATAAATACTTGCTTACATAATAAATCGGAGATTGTTTACCTCTGTCTTCTCTTACCAGTACTGCACTTACGGCAATTTCTGCTACGACAAGATAGACATACAACCTCTCCCCTTCTTTTGGTTTAGACACCAGCGGGGGTTTTGATAGATAGGCCTTCAGATCTTTGAGATCCTGTTGGAATTCTTCAGTCCATTCGAACTGATTCTGCTTTATTAGAACTGAAAGGAATTTAAAACTCTTCTCTGAAGACCTGGAGATAAATCATCCTAAGGCTGCAATTCTTCCTGTTAGTTTTTGAACTTCTTTTTTGCTCGTAAGTATATCAGGTATTTCATCAATAGCTTTAATCTGAGCGGGGTTTACTTCTATACCCCTATTTGAGACAAGAAAACCCAAAAACTTACCTGATTCAACGCCAAAGGCGCATTTTTCTGGATTTAGTTTCATGTTATACCTGCACAGGATTTCAAAGGTGATTGAAAGATTATGGAAATGATCTTTCGCTTGAGTTGATTTTACCAGCATGTCATCAATGTATACTTCCATTTTTTTCCCCAGATGTTCCTGGAACATCTTGGTCACTAGTCTTTGATATGCGGCTCCAGCATTTTTCAGGCCAAAATGCATGACTTTGTAATAATAAGTCCTCATGTTTGTAATAAAGGAAGTTTTTTCCTCGTCTGAAGGATCCATTTTTATCTGATTATAACCAGAATATGCATCTAGAAAGCTCAACAATTCATGATCTGCAGTGGCATCAATCATTTGATCTATGTGCGGTAATGGAAAGGAGTCTTTGGGGCATGATTTATTCAAATCTGTGTAATCTACGCGTACTTGATCACGCTCAACTATGTCTTATAGAAAGACTAAACGGGCGCTGCAAATATAATCCATGGTATTACGCCCAGAGTCGATCCCACAGGGAATTTACGTATCAATCAAGCCATCAGAATATGCAACTTTTACTTAATCATTTTTCTCAAAACTTTTGAATTTCAATTGGTAATGTTTTACTATTTCTACTGACAAAATTAATAAACGAACGATTAACTAACAATATGGTGTAAACAATTATAATAAAGGTCTAAGGTTATGATTTCCCCCGTCGGTGAACTTCCTTCTCGGATATTTCTTATAGTTTGATTAGTTCACTCTATCAATCATGAACAGTCTATCTACCATAAATCTCTCTCAAGCAATTATTATAATTTACTAGACGCACTCTCTCAAGTTACGCTAGCTAGATTGCATTACAGTTCACTTTAGATTGCACCCGAGGTATCGTTATCTCTAATCCAACCTCTAAACCCTCGGTTATGACTTTCGTCTATACTCCGGGAGTGATGTTGTTCAAACAACTACCTAAATATGCACTCTCTCTCAAGTAGATACATAATAAATAGGAACAACTAATTGAGGGCCCTTCAATCAACTACAACAAGAATGTAGTTGAACAAATAGAGTTTAATCAACCAATCAAAGTTATATTAATATCACAATAAGTTCATCCCCCAACGGGTTCCACCAAAACCCTAGATTAAGAAATTAGCTACTCATGCTCATAAGAATCAAACCCAAAATAACTTGCATAATTAAACTACAAAGTAATGAATAAAAGCTGTAAAAATCAATGTTTTGCTTCTTTGAGTAGTATTCCACAAGCTTCTCTTGTCTCTAATGGCATCTCCCTTCCAAGTTGTGTTTTTGGGTCTATTTATATGTTTGGGACAAACCCTAAATATGTAGGAGACTTCTATTCGAACCGGGAAACACTTAAAATCTTCAAAACTCGGATTGGACCAGACCAGAGATCTGGATTTATGGCCCAAACGCCTGGATAAAGTCAGGCCAGGCCTAGCGTTAAGGCTCAAATGCTTGGATAAAGCCAGGCCACTCCTCTTCGCCTCTTGAGCGTATTTTCGATGTTTATGCATCCATTTTGCTCGCCTTCCATCTCCAATTCACCTACACATGAAATAGACTCCATTATGCACATACAAAGTGTATTTTTATCATTAACGCACATAAAATGTAAGGCACATAACGTGTTAAACCATGAATTCTAGCCACACATCAACACCCTACACTTAAACTTTTGCTCGTCCTTGAGCAATCAAACTTCACTCATGTACACAATTTATTAAGAAAATCCCTTAACACGTTATACCAAGAATATTTAAAACAATTCAAGCACAAAGGTGTGACATCC
>ML315096.1:1303-32385 GCA_005239505.1 Nicotiana paniculata
GTCTCTTCCTTGTGGTCTATAGTCCGACCTAGTGTTTTCGAACCTGGGGAAGATATCGCGTCCCGAGGGTCCTAAGTAAGGATCATACCTATTTTTATCCGATCTTCTATCTGATTCAGGACGTCTGGATCTGGAATGATCTTCATCTCTCGAACGAGCAGTGATATCTTCTTCTATTCTGAGTTTAGTATTGTACCTGTTATATACATCATTACATGTTGTAGCGGGGAATTCTCTTAGACTCTTCTTAAGTCGTCTTGTGGATTCTGAGCTTTTATCGTTCAGGTTGCTTGTAAATGCCATGGCTGCCCAATTATCAGGCACCCTAGGTAACTGCATTCTTTCTCGTTGAAACCTGTCTACAAACTCATGGAGTAGTTCCATGTCTCCTTGTTTTATTTTGAATATGGCTTCCATTCTCTTCTCAAATTTTTGTGCACCAGAGTGTGCTTTTATAAATGAATTTGCAAGCTCAACAAAAGAGTCAATAGAATTTTCAGGGAGAAGAGAATACCAGGTTAGGGACCCTTTGGTAAATGTTTCCCCAATTTTTTTGACAAGGACTGATTCAATCTCTTGTTTCGTTAAGTCGTTGCCTTTTACCCCAGTAGTGAAAGCAATCACATGGTCGCGTAGGTTAGTTGTTCCATCATATTTGGAAACGTCAGGCATTTTAAACTTCCTGGGTATAGGCAAGGGTTCCGCACTTGGCTTCCAAGGTTGTTGAGAATATCTATCAACATCGATGCCTTTGATGATAGGTGGTACTCCAGGAATTTGTTCGGTGCGATCGTTCTGCTCCTTCATCTGTTTCTGCATGGTTAGCAGTAAATTTTGTAATTCTGAGTTATTAGATATACCTGGTCTCGTTTCGAGAGATTCATTAGGAGTATCTCCTCTTCCTGAGTTTGCCAACCCAGATTGAGGATTTTCCATGGTGATGGTGTTATTGGGGGGTGGCGTCGGTGGTGTAGGTAACGCTGCTGGTAATCCTCTCGCAAATTCTTGCAAAGCTTGGCTCACATACTCTGCAATCATTTGCTTTACACGATCTTGTTCCACAGTTTGATCATTATCACCATTGTTGTTATTGGATCTTTCTGGGGATTGTTCCCTTGAACCACGTGGGGTTCCTGAAGGCGATGGAACTGGGGTTCCACTCCTTTGTTGGTTGTTGTCGTTAGAGTTTGACATAATTCAGATAATCACTTGAAAAGTAAACAAAGATTATCAGATTCTCGGTAATGGAACCAATTTGTTTAACCAAAGAATTAGACCCTTTGATTAAAGCTTATTTTTTAAGATGAATACGGGTTACTAATAATCAAGGTAACGAAAATAATAGACAATATTGCAGAAATATAGAAAATCGAAGTTGATTGTATTCGAGAATCAGATGCCTTTACAAGCTTTATTCCCCTCCCTTATATAGAAAATTCTTATAACGTACGACTCTTGCTATGGTTACTCATTAATGACTAATTATGACATTAATGAGGTGTTACAAAGGATAACGGTAATTGGGGTTAGGTTACATAACGTTCGAGTAATCAATTGTGGGTCCTTGAATCGGCCCGTAGCTTTGTCTATATTCATTCTGACCGTGCCTTTCTCCCGTTTTGATCAAGTTGAGTTTCTCGTGGCGGATAAGTTCGTGGGTTTACTGAACCGTGCCTCTTTGTACCGTAACTCTTCAAAGAATCACATCCAGTTGTCGTGTTTTCCTGTGTCCACGTGACTGGCTGAGTTGTCAAAAGCTGGCTTACATTTGAAACTCTTTTTTACCAATACACCACCACCATAGAACCCTACTATAGAGGATCAGGTTGAGGTGCCCCTAGCAGGTCCTGCTCCAGTGGACTTTATGACGGCGCCAGGATTCCAGGAGATCATGGGCCGTATGATGCGGTTCATGGACACTATGTCCCAGGCTGGTTTATTTCCAGCGAACCCTGCCATATTTCAGGCAGGAGGTGAAGCCCAGACCCCTACTGCCCAGGCTGTAGGCCAGACAACAACACTTTATCATACCCCGGGTACACTGCCCGTGGGTGGGGCCCAGCCTGTAGCAGCAGCACCTGAGCCCAGGGCAGCTGCGGACGGTGATCCGCAAAAGTTATTGGATAGATGGACTCAGTTTCACCCTCCAGTCTTCAGGGGTAAGCGGGGCGAGGATGCCCAGGACTTTATTGATAGGTGCAGGGACAGACTGCACAACATGAGGATACTGGAGTCCCATGGAGTGGACTTCACTACCTTCCAGCTAGAGGGTAGAGCTCACAGATGGTGGTAGTCCTACATTCTCAGCAGGCCAGCAGATTCTCCTCCTATCACCTGGGAGCAGTTCACTCAGATGTTTCTAGATAGGTATATCCCACCCTCTGAGAGGGAAGAGCTGCGATATCAGTTTGAGCTGTTGGATCAGGGACAGATGTCAGTGACATATTATGAGGCTAGATTCTCAGAGTTGTCTCGCCACGCACTTATGATATTTCCTACCGATGCTGAGAGAGTGCGGAGATTTGTAGCAGGGTTGCACTCCGGTATTAAGGCAAACATGGCCCGAGAGGTGGAGATGGGGACTCCCTATCAGCTGGTGGTCGAGATAGCTCGTCGGATTGAGGGCTATCGATTGAGAGGCAGAGAGCAGGGTCAGCAGGACAAGAGTGCCATATTCTCCGGGGATTTCAGAGGTGCCCTAGTTAGGGGCAGAGGTCAGTTCAATAGAGGTCAGCCTAGCAGACCTCCATATTCAGCACCCCCACCACCTCCCCTAGGTGTTCCAGCGAGGGCTCATTTCAGCGCCATGCCAGAGCATTCCTACCTCCCTCCAGCTATTCAGAGTTCACCCAATGGTTATCCCAATTATTCGAGATTCCCCAGTTCCTACTTCGGTGCTGTGCCAGAGAGTGCACATCGCTCTCCGACCATTCAGGGTTCCTCTTCGGGGAAGTAGGCTATGATACCCGGAGGTTGTTATGAGTGTGGGGATCCAGGTCATATGAAGAGGCATTGTCCCAGGTTCCGGAGCAAAGCGGTATAGCAAGAGTTTCAGCCTATGGGTCCAACACGAGCAGTCAGGCCACCTAGAGGTGGGGGACAGGCCGGCAGGGGTCGTCCTAAAAGTGGAGGCCAGTCAGGGGGAGGTCAACCAGCTCCTGTTCATTCTAGCGGGGCTCATTCTTCTGGTGCTCCAGCTAGATTCTATGATATCCCGGCTAGATCAGATGCAGTGGCCTCAAACGCCGTGATCACAAGTATTATTACAGTATGTGGTAGAGAGGCATCAGTATTATTTGATCCAGGATCCACTTATTCCTATGTTTCGACCTTATTTGCTCATTTTCTGGATGTCCCTCGTGAGTCCTTGGGTTCTCCTATTTATGTGTCCACTTCCGTGGGCTATTCTGTGGTTGTAGAACAGATTTGTCGGACCTGTGTGATTTCATTTTGTGGGTTCGAGACTCGAGCGGATCTCTTATTGCTCGACATGGTTAATTTCGAGATTATTTCGGGCATGGATTGGCTATCTCCTTATCATGTTGTGCTAGATTTCCATGCCAAGACAGTTGCTTTAGCCATGCCCGAGTCGCCTAGGCTGGAGTGGAGAGGTTCCTCAGTTAGTGTAGCCAGCCGAGTTATTTCATTCTTGAAGGCTCGACATATGGTCGAGAAGGGTTGTCTGGCCTATTTTGCTTATGTGCGGGACACCACCGCCGAGTCTCTGACGATTGATTCAGTGCCAATTGTTCGAGAGTTTGCTGATATATTTCCTTTGGATCTTCCAGGCATGCCTCCGGATCGTGATATCGATTTTTGCATTGATTTAGCTTCAGGCACCCAGCCTATATCTATTACTCCGTACCATATGGCTCCGAAAAAGTTGAAGGAGTTGAAGGAGCAGCTTGAGGAGTTGTTAGCTAAGGGGTTCATCAGGCCGAGTGTGTCGCCGTGGGGTGCTCCAGTTCTATTTGTAAAGAAGAAGGATGGGTCTATGCAGATGTGTATTGATTACCGCCAGTTGAACAAGGTCACCATTAAGAACAAGTATCCTTTGCTGCGCATCGATGGTTTGTTTGACCAGTTTCAGGGTGCTCGTGTGTTTTCTAAGATTGATTTGAGATCGGGGTATCATCAGTTGAGGATTTGGGCTTCAGATGTTTCGAAGACTGCTTTCCGTATGAGATATGGCCATTATTAGTTCCTGGTGATGTCCTTTGGTTTGACTAATGCCCCAACAATATTCATGGACTTGATGAATAGGGTGTTCAGGCCGTATATTGATTCCTTTGTCATTGTCTTCATTGATGACATTTTGATTTACTCACGTAGTCTGGGGGAGCACAAGAAGCATTTGAGAGTTGTGCTCCAGACTTTGCGAGAACAGAAGCTATATGCTAAGTTCTCCAAATGTGAGTTCTGGTTGGATTCCGTGTCATTCTTGGGGCATGTGGTAATCGGAGAGGGTATCAAAGTTGATCCTCAGAAGATCGAGGCAGTTTAGAGTTGGTCGCGTCCTACTTCAGCTACAGAGATCAGGAGCTTTTTGGGCCTAGCAGGCTATTATCGCCGACTTGTGGAGGGGTTCTCTTCTATTGCAGCTCCATTAACTATATTGACTCAGAAGAATGCCCCGTTTCGATGGTCTGACGAGTGTGAGGTGAGCTTTCACAAGCTCAAGACAGCATTGACCTCAGCACCAGTCCTAGTATTGCCTTCCGGTTATGGGATGTATACAGTATATTGCGACGCTTCGCGCGATGGCGTGGGGTGTGTATTGATGCAGAAGGGGAGAGTTATTGCTTATGCTTCACGCCAGCTGAAGGTTCATGAGAAGAATTACCATGTACACGATTTGGAGTTGGTGGCAATTGTTCATGCTCTTAAGATTTGGAGGCACTATTTGTATGGAGTGTCCTGTGAGGTTTATACAGACCACCGTAGCTTGCAGCACTTGTTCAAGCAGAAGGATCTTAATTTGAGGCAGTGCAGGTGGCTTGAGTTATTGAAGGATTATGATATCACCATTCGTGGTTCATCCTGGTGCTACGAAGATGTATCGTGACTTGAAGCAGCATTACTGGTGGAGACAAATGAAGAAGGACATTGTGGAGTATGTGGCTAGGTATCTTAATTGCCAGAAGGTGAAGTATGAACACCAGAGACCAGGAGGCCTACTTCATCAGATGCCCATTACTGAATGGAAATGGGAGCGCATCACTATGGACTTCGTGGTTGGGTTGCCTCGGACTTTGCGGAAGGTTGACGCTGTTTGGGTCATTGTGTATAGATTGACAAAATCGGCGCATTTCATTCCAGTAGCTACTACTTATACTTCTGAGAGGTTGGCCCAGATCTACATTCGGGAGATAGTCCGGTTGCATGTTGTGTCGGTGTCCATTATATCAGATCGAGGTCCTCAGTTCACCTCGCACTTCTGGAGAGCATTGCATAGTGAGATGGGTACCCAGATAGACCTCAACACAACATTTCACCGTCAGAATGATGGTCAGTCGGAGCGTACAATTCAGATATTGGAGGACATGCTTAGGGCATGTGTGATTGACTTCGGAGGTTAGTGGGACCAGTTCTTGACTTTGGCCGAGTTTGCTTACAATAATAGTTATCAGTCCAGCATTGAGATGGCACCATTTGAGGCTTTGTATGGTCGGCGATGTCGTTCTCCTATTGGGTGGTTTGAGCCTGGCGAGGCTAATTTATATGGCACCAACCTGGTGAGGGATGCTTTGGAGAAAGTGAAGTTGATTCAGGAGAGGCTCAGCACAACACAGTCCAGACAGAAGAGCTACGCGGATCAGAGGGCGCGTGATGTATCATTTATGGAGGGAGATAGGGTCATGTTGAAAGTCTCGCCTACGAAGGGTATTATGAGGTTTGGGAAGAAGGGCAAGCTAAGCCCGAGGTTTATAGGTCCCTTCGAGGTGTTGAGGTGAGTTGGGGGGGTTGCTTATGAGCTGGCCTTACCTCCTAGTTTATCAGGAGTTCATCCAGTTTTTCATGTATCCATGCTCTGGAGGTACCACACCGACTTCTCTCACGTGGTTGATTTCAGCACTATTCAGTTGGATGAGAGGCTGGGCTACGAGGAGGAGCCAGTTGCTATTATTGATAGACAGGACCGCCAGTTGAGGTCCAAGAGAGTTTCTGCCGTAAAGGTCGAATGGAAGGGCCGCCCAGTTGGAGAGGCGACCTGGGAGTCCGAGGAGGACATGCGGAGCAGATATCCACACTTATTAAGCACTTCAGGTACGATTCTAGACCCGTTCGAGGACGAACGTTTGTTTAAGAGGTGGAGAATGTAACGACCCGACCGGTCGTTTCGCGTTATCGGGCCCCGTTCCCCTAAATGAAACTTCCCATAGCGTCTTATTGTGATTTATGACTTGCGGGGGCGGGTGGTCCAGGATCCGAAAGTGTTTAGATTACTATAGGAACACTTGGTTCCTTAAGGTTGGCCTTTAAGGCCAAGTTTGACTTCGGTCAATATTTTGGGTAAACGACCTCGGAATCGAGTTTCGTCAGTTCCGGTAGCTTCGTATGATGATTTCGGACCTGTGCATATGTTCGGAACGGGTTTCTGATGACCCGGGAGAGTGTCGGCGCCCAATATTGAAATAAGAAGTTTCTTAAGTTCCTATTGTGGTTTGGGACGTGTTTTTGTGTTATCGAGGTCCGAACAGAATTCCAAGATCGAGAATAGTTCCGTTATGTCATTTATGACTTTCCTGCAAAATGTGGTGTCATTCCGAGTAGTATAGGTCGGTTCGGCGCGTTGTTAGCGAAGTCAAGAGAACCTAAAGTTCCTAAGTTTGGTTCTAGGGGTTTTGAGGTGTGATTTTGAGTTTTAGCGTTGTTTTGGGTGTTTCGAAGGCTCGAGCGAGTCTGTATTATGATTTGGGACTTGTTGGTATATTTGGACGGGGGCTCGGGTGGACCCAGGTGCCTCCCGGACACCACACGAGGCTAAAAACCAGCTGAAATAGTTGCTGGTGCACCTGTTCTAGTGTGATCGCAGGTGCGGTTGCCCAGTCGCAGGTGAGGGACCGCTCCTGCGGTCCCAGCCTCGTAAGTGCGACCCCTAGCGGGCAGGCTATTTCTCGCAGGTGCGGTCTCCACTCCGCAAGTGCGGGCCCAGGCTTCCTCGTCCATTTTCGCAGGTGCGAGCATTGGCTCGCAGGTGCGAGACCGCAAATGCGGTCCTCGAGCCGCAGGTGCAAACACTGTTCAGACAGCGTGTTTTGATACACGGGATTTAATTCATTTTTCTTATCTTCTTCTTCTTCCTTGGGGCGATTTCCACCATTTTAGAGGGGCAAACGACCTGGTTATGGAAGGTAAGTAAATTCTACTCTAATATTAGCTTCATGCATGAATTCCTAGTTAAGTTTAATCACATAATTAGTGAAAAATCAAGAATTGGGTAGTAACCTAGGGCTTTCGATAATTTGAGAATTTACCCGTGAATTAGCTATGAAATCAAGTAAAAATCATATATTAATGATCCTTAGACTATGGGTGAGTGTTTCCTTCGAGAATTTTTGGAATCCGAGCATGCGGGCCCGGGGTTGGATTTTAAAATTTCTTCAAGAATGGTGAATTTACTAAAGGAGTAGGAGAATTACCATACTTGAGCGTAAATTAATGTATTTGTATAACATTTGGCTAGTTTCGAGTCCTCGGGTGTAGAGTTAAGAGTTTCGGGCGCGTTCTTGGTCCGGGGAGTAGATTCTACACGAGGTTAGAGGAAACTGTCCCCCTAGGTGATTTAAATGCTATATGTGATAACTATGGGGACTACGTACATACAAAGTGACGAGAGTCCGTACGTAGCGACTATTATTGTTATGTCCGGGTAGTTAGGCTTACACCATGTTTTGTGTTTTCCTTGAAATGAATTATATGCTTAGTGAATTAATATTACATGCGGCTTGTTTTCCTGGGATCATGGAGTTTAAGTAATTTTAAGGAATTTTGCACGAAAAAGTAAATGATAAATAGTAAATGTGTGGATTGTGTGTGCATGTGACCGCTTCGCAATTTACATTCCGCGAGCGAAGTGTTATTTCCCCCACTCTCATGGGAGCAGGCCGTACGCCACAACGATATTGAAAGATATATATTACGGTTCGGGCCGTTCGACCCTCGGCAGTGCACAAATATGATCATTATGATGGCTCAGGCCGGTTGTCCTTATCTTGTATGCGCATGTTAAATTGTTAAGAATTCTTTTATGGATTTTGAGTGTTCAGATATATATATTGTATTTATAGGAAAGAAAAGAATAATGAAGTGGAAATGGAGTATTTACCTCCAGTATTTATTTGAATTACTGTTATTTTAAATGTTTATCGCTTTTATCATCCTTGTATGTCCATTACTGATATTATATATTGCTAATCATTTTATTGGACCTTTGTGAGCGTCGAGTCGACCTCTCGTCACTACCTCTTCGAGGTTAGGCGGGATACTCACTGGGTACATATTTGTTTATGTACTCATGCTGCACTTCTGTACTTAATTGTACAGGTTTTGAGGCTGGTGCATCTGGTTATCAGACCGGAGCTCGATTCTGATCTGAGTTGGACCCGACTTCACGGTGAGCTTCTTCTCCTGATGATCCTCGGCAGCACCTTGGAGTTTTCTTTTGCTTATTTCCCGTCTATTCCTTTCAGACAGTGGGATTGTATATTATATTTTGTATATTCTGTTAGTATGCCCGTAGACTTGGGACACTAGTTCCTGGCACACACGTAGTTGTTATTTTGGTTTACGGGTCTGTATATATATATTGGCTCATTCCTCTTCATTACTGTTTTGATTAAAACTGGCTATTTATCCTTGTCAATCATGTTTTATCTTTTAAAAACTGAGCATATTTTAAAGTGTTTAATCTAATAAGAAGGAACTTTTAGTAAATTAAGAGTCGGCTTACCTGACCACGCTGTTGGGCGCCATCACGACCTCGGTTAAGATTTTGGTTCGTGACAGCAATGATGAAAAGTGTGGGTAGTGTGTGCGTGCTTTCAGAATTAAAGATTCAACACTATTCAAGATAGTAAAGGTTGAGAAAAATATCATGACTGCTCAGTTAAAACTATGAAAGCTGATCAAAGGCATGCAACTTCAAAGTTGATTAGTGGTTACATTATTGACAACCTTCGAGACCCAAGGTTTGAAGTTACAACAACCTTTGTCATGGCCGAAATGCAAAAATTGCATGGACTAGACATTAGGTATCACAAGGTGTGGCGTGCTATTCAACGTACTTCAGCTTTAATAAGAGGAACTCTCGGAGAGATTTATGAATTATTTTATTCTAACTAGTATATGATGAAAAGTAAAAAATCCGGGAACATACACTAACATAAATACAGACGACAACAACAGATAAACAATCAAAAAGAGATTATTAGTCTGTTTTAAACTGTAGGACATTCTGTCCTTAACTTTAATGCGTGCAGTGTAAATGCTAAGGACATGGTGTCCTTAACTTTGATATGTGCAGTGTAAATGTTAAGGACATGGTGTCCTTAACTTTTATGTGTGCAGTGTGAATGTTAAGGATGTGGTGTCCTTAATTTTGATGTGTGCAGTGTAAATGTTAAGGACATGTTGTCCTTAACTTTGATGTGTGCAGTGTAAATGTTAAGGACATGGTGTCTTTAACTTTGATGTGTGCCGTGTAAATGTTAAGGACACGGTGTCCTTAACTTTGATGTGTGCAATGTAAATGTTTAGGATATGTTGTCCTTAACTTTGATGTGTGTAGTCCTAAATTTTTATAGTCTTACTGAATTTTGGTTTATTTTTCAGGTTTCTCTATATGTTTTATGCATGTGGATCATCAATAGCTAGTTGAAATCATTGTAGACCAGTGATTGTTGTTGATGCAACTTTTTTGAAGTCAAAATATCGTGGTGTTTTAATGATTTCAGTTACAAAGGATGCACATAACCAAATATTCCCATTAGCCTTTGGCTTTGTAGAATCTGAAAATTACAACTCCTATGAGTGGTACTTTAATGAGCTTCACAATGCAACTGGGGGTCGTGACAATTTAATTTTTTTTATCATATAGGCATCAATCTATTGCACATGGCATCGCAAAGGTAGATCCTGAAAGCCACCATGGGATTTGTATCTATCATTTGGAGCAGATCCTAAAGCGAAGAAAAGTGAAAAGTGAGGTCATAAAACTTTTTCAAAGTGCTGCAAGAGTATACATGCACAAAGAATTTGATCTTTACATGTCGGAGATAGCAAAAGTTGATAAGAAGACTTTTGTCTATTTGATGGAAGAACCACCAGAAAGATCAACGCATTCTTGTTGTCCACTACAAAGATATGACATGCTCACAACAAACATAGTTGAGTCAGTGAATTCTGTGCTATTAGAATCAAGGGAGCTGCATATTTTGAGAATGATGGATTTCATCCAAGTGAAGCTACAATGTTGGTTTTATGAAAGAAGAAATGAAGCGGAAAGAACCTTTTTTTTATGTTTCATGTTGGGTAAAGAGGAATTGAAGAAAAAAATAGATTTATCTTTTACTTTAAATGTAAGTATTATGTTCTTACTTTAGCTTATTTCTTTAATAATAATTTAACATAATGTATTAACTTATAGTTTTTCAACTTTGAAGGTCTTCCCTGTTGATTCACGGCATTCTAGAGTCGAGGGAGAAGGAAATAATTTCTTGGTGGACTTAAGCAAAAGAACATGTGATTGTTTTCAGTTCCAATTTGATGAATTACCATGTATACATGCAATTGCAGCCATCGAGAAGAGAAACATCAAGAAGTTTAATTTCTGCTCTGACTGGTACTTAAAGAAATCTTGGTTGAAAATATATGAAATATAAATACATCCTGTAGGACATACATATTCTTGGATTATAACAGAAGAAAAGGCATATTCCAGCTACTGAATCATAAAAAAAACGTTCAACTGTGGTCGTTGCAGAAAAATTGGTCATAGTAGAACATCTTGTATGTATTGTCCGACAGTCCACCCATTTTCAAGGAAGCATGAAGAATTATAGATATATCCACTTATGTTTATCTAGTCTTTAAAATCTTTTCTAGAAATTGGATTCATTTAGATTATTTTTATTTGAGCAAGTAAGCTTTAGCAGATGGGAGTTTATTAAACTCTTTGTTTTTTTCTTTTGTTGGGAGTTTAAGTTTTCTTTGTCAGGATAATTATTGTTTATGGGATTATACTCTTGCCGTAAGTAAACAAGAAAGTCCTTTCTTTGTAAAACTTGACGCATGCAGCGTACTACATCTTATTTTGAAAATGAGATTGGTACAAGTAAATTTCAGGGCATACTTTTTGAAACATCCTGAAAATTTGAAGTATGAATTTAATATTGAGGACATAAATTTCCAAAATGCCCTTAACTTCTGAAAATCTCAGTTTAGTGTATAGATTTTCAGAAGTTCGGGATATTCATAAAAATATGTCATGAATATCATTTTCATCCTTCAACAATTCAGGACATTTATGAACATTATGTCCTGAACTTATACAACAAGCAATGTGTGTTGCTTTGTCTATTCCATCTTGGAAATGTAACTGTCCTGCACTACCAACGAAGTTCTGGACGGAATTTGAAAAACTTCTGGACAATTTAATCAAACAATGGCAGTTTAAAACTGTATAGAAATGGACAGATCAGTAGTTAACAGAAACAGGGCAGAACTTCTAACAAAATTAGTGGACAAAACTGCAATTGTGCACAACTGAGTTGCCGAGGCAAGTACAACTATTTAACTGTTTAATTCAATCCACAAGTGCTATATCAATATCCTCCCTAAAACTAGAAATCAGTAACTACTATGTAACCTTGCTAACAACCTTAAATTTCTGCTCAAATTCTCGTCAGAAAGACAGCTAAACATAGCCGAATTATTGCTCAAAAGTGCAGAATTTTCAGCTGTGCAGAATTCCTCCAAAATACTACAAGTTGAGCTCAAAAAGACTCACAAGGTTCAACTCAAAGATCAGAAACCAGTTGTCAAAAATGCTAGCTACTCAACTGGGCAAATTGACCAGTTTCAGAAATTAAAAATTCAAAAAGCTCATATTGACCAGCAACAATATATACAAAACATTATTTGTCAAAGTTGCGACCAAGAAAATTTTCTATGAAAACAAAATAAAGTGGACCTATGAACAATTTACAGGACATTTGAGAAATATAATGCTAGCAATTCCACTACAGCTGACTTTCTATACTACTACACTACAGTTCCTTCGGGCAAGAAGTTTTATTTTCAATATCATAGTCGTCACCGACTTTTTCTGGTGATGTTTCATCACCAGAATTTCTTTCCCACTCTCCCTGTGCCCAAAGATTTGCTGCAAGTTCTTTTCTGAAGTTTGATATGTCTTCGGGTTGGAATTTCTCCATATCCTTTCCCAACATCAACAACTCGACATACTTATTTAGGAATGCACCACAATCAGTCCTAAAAAAAAATTTAAGATAGGGAGTCAATTAAAAATAATATCTTTAATAAATAAATCTAAAGTACATATAAATTATATAGCAAATGAAAACACTTACGATCCAGTTTGTTCCAGTGATCTTTGTCACTGAATATCAAATTTATTGAATGCATTTTCAAAAGACTTATGATTTTTATCAAACTGTGAGAACTTTAGCAAGTGGGGGATCATGCATGCATACATTTCAATGTGTTTCTATCCATCCTCATATGATTCATTATATATGGAATCGTACACATTAATATTTTTTCATTCAAGTCCAATACCCCCAAAAGAAAATGCGTAACATCATCATTATCTTCTAAATGTAGCCGACATGGAAAAAAGATTTTATCAACCTCTGTCCAAGCACTTTCACATCTCTGATTGTCATCCCAGACATATGGTGTGAGAAACAATTGATTATCACCACACCAAAACTCATTTGAAGCATCTTCATTGAATTACTTATACACTAGTTGCATATAGTTATCAAAAACTATATTCCTAGTTGTGCAACAAACTGGATGGGCGCAAGGGTGGTAGCATTCCTTCTTTCTCAAATAATACAAGGCAATGTCAATGTAGATATTGAACTTTTAACAGGTTAAGATAAATCCTAAATTTAAGACGACTCTTGAAACATTAGGAGTCTATTAGGGTTACTTGATGGCTACTCCACCCAAACCCTAATTCATGCCTATAAATAAGGCTCCATATTTCCTTCAAAGACGATCTCAACAATTCTATAAACTCTCAAAATATGTACAAAGAGATCAAATAAGAGATCTTCAAAATTCCAAGAAACTCTTGGAATATTCATTAAGATACCTAAGACATGTCAAATATGTCTTGCTCAAAGTCGTGCGTTCGAGAAATACGCTGCTAAGGCCCTCGAATCCCGTAGAACGAACCGGAGGAAAGAATCAAGGGATAAACAGAGTTGTAACCCGCAATTTTTATCAATAAAATCTTTTTTTCTTTATTGTTGTTTGTGATTGCAGTCTTATTTTTCTACAAAATCTTGGGATATTCACAAAGAGATCAAAATATGGTCGAATACTTCTTGACAATTAAATAGTTCAAGAAGTTGGAGATCAAATACATCCCCAGGAGGTCTACCCATCCCATGTTCGAGAAATATACTGCTTCAGCCCTCGAATCATGGCGATAATTAGGAGAGAAGAATCAAGGGAGAAATAGAATTGTACTCAAAATTGATTAGTAAAAATATTTTTCTCTTATTTTGTGATTGCAATTTATTTTTTATATATTAAAAATTTATTGCAAACAAATCGGCACGCCCAGTGGGACCGGTTCTGCCCTTCATCTCTTCCTCTTACAAATCAAAAACTACAAGTTTCAAGATTATCCGTTGTGATGTTCGGTACTTCAAGTCTAGTCTTCAAGTTTCAACAAGACTACACTTCGACAAATCTTGAAGCACGAGGCATTTGTAGACACTGAAATTTTAACAGGTTAAGATAAATCCTAAATTCAAGACGACTCTTGAAACATTAGGAGTCTATTAGGATTACTTGATGGCTACTCCATCCAAAACCTAATTCATGTCTATAAATAAGACTCCATATGTCCTTCAAAGACAATCTCATCAATTCCGTAAAATCTCGAAATATGCACAAAGAGATCAAATAAGAGATCTCCGAAATTCCAAGAAACTCTTGGAATATTCATTAAGAGACCTAAGACGTGTCAAATATGTCTTGATCAAAGTCATGCATTCGAGTACGTTGTTAAGGCCCTCGAATCACAGAGATAATTAGGAGAGAAGAATCAAGGGAGAAACAGAATTATACTCACAACTGATTAGTAAAAATATTTTTCTCTTATTTTGTGATTGCAGTTTATTTTTCATATATTGAAAATTTATTGCAAACCGTCAATATGCTTCATAAAAAGGCAAAAATAAAATAAAATCCATTAGTCATAAATAATTAAAAAAACAATAAATTAAGAAGAAAGAAACGAAATGCCTTATAAATTATCAAACCTTATCATAAGTACATAGCTACTATCTGAAAGCTCAAGGAAGAACATTTTGCTACTGATTTTTTGATTGTACAATTTATATGGATTCTTTCTCAACCCATTATCTTCAGCATAAATATCAGTTTGTCCCCTGAAAATTTGAAATAATATCAAAGTTAGAAAGCTTATAAGTTAGTCCTCAATGTCGCGCCCCTTTTTTTTCCTCGCGGAATAGGGTTTTGACATTTTGGGACAACTTCTTTTCCTTTTTTGGGAAAGGGGTATGGAAATTGAAGAGTTGCCACCTAATGGATTTAAGGTGCGTTAGGGCACCTAATGCAAGTAACTCATATAAACCGATTTGCGTTACCAGAGATTGGGTAAGGTCTTGAAATTACCTCGAGGCAAAGGTGTTAGGCACCCCTCGAGGTCCACAACGGTGGGTCCCGACCAAACTCATTTTTGAATTAGTCATTAAGAAAATAAAACAATTTAAGCACATAGAGATTATTAATAAGGGAGTGCCTAGGTTTATTAGCCTATAGGATCACATTTGTGCAATACCCGATAAACCTTCCTCAGCTAGAGGGGTTACACGTGGCATTAGCGCACATGTCATCATATCCTTTACTACCCAATTACCCTCCCCTTAACGGTTATAAACAGTTTTAATTAGACGAACTCTATGTGTGCATTACCCGTCCCTTCCTTATGGCCCTGGAGGTGTTTAGGACCTCTAATTTAGGCAGTTCGAGACTCTCCCGAGGTGCTTAAAGGATAGAATCTAAGTGACAACAAAGAAAATATAGGACTGTCAAGTAAAGAAAAATTAAGGGGCTCATGTTTACCTCCACAAATAAACAGATAATTATCACGTCTCAAACATCAAGATTTCAGATATTTTAGAAAGTCCTAGAACAGGATATCTAGGTGAGCATGACAAGCAGAGAATATGCAGCATTGTGTTAAGGCGAAGTGATGGAAACCTAATCAGTTTGCCTACTGATTTTAGGACTTGCTGAATCTGGGCAGTTCACAAATAAATAAACAAAGAACAGTTTTACCTTTTGCAAGATTTCAATTATCCTACAGGCTTGCCTAGGCGTGGATTCGAGATGTCCTTTAAACATGATATCTAAATGTTAATCAGAATCTTAATACTAACAAGCGATTTTAAATAGGCACTCTTTGTTATTATGTCATATAGGCATGTTGTCTAGGTGCTGAAAAATAATCATTGTTACAGAACTAGTTTTATATATTTATCTCTATAAGCATGATATCTAGGTGTTGAGACTGCTTTTTATACTATCTAGACATAGGTGTAACGACCCGACCGGTCGTTTTGAGCTTTAGCGCGACGTTCAACGATTTTAAGTCGTGAGCAGCTCCATTTCAGGTATTATGACTTGTATGTGTGGTCGGAATTGAATTTCGGGAAGTTTAGAGTTGATTTGGAAAAAAAGTTCTCATTTCAGAAGCCTTAAGTTGGAAGAATCAACTAAGATTAGAATTTTGAGTAAACGACCTCCGCATCAGGATTTGAAGGTTCCAGCAGGTTCGTATGATGATTTCAGACTTGGGCGTATGTCCGTATTGGGTTTTGGATAACCCGGGATCGTTTCAGCGTATATTATGGAAGTTAGCATTTTAAAAGATTTTCATAGATCTGGGGTTGAAGTGCACTTTAGTGTTATTGATGTCCGTTTGGGATTCCGAGTCTGGGAATAGCTTCGTATGGTGATTCTGGATTTGGGAGCGCGATCGGAAGTGAATTCGGATGTCCGGAGGTCATTTTGAAGTCATTTGGCTAAATATAGAAATTTGAATGTTTTTGAGAAATTTGATCGGAAGTGGAAATTTTGATATCGAGGTCAGAATGCGATTTCGAAAGTTAGAGAAGGTCCGCAATGTCAAATATGACTTGTGTGCAAAATTTGAGGTCAATCGGACGTGATTTGATAGGTTTTGGTATCGAATATGAAAGTTTGAAAGTTCTAAGTTCATTAAGCTTGAATCGAGTTACGATTCGTGATTTTGGCGTTGTTTGATGTGATTTCGAGGCTCGACTAAGTTTTAATGAGGTATTGGGGCTAGTTGGTAGTTTTGCTTGAGGTCTCGGGGGTCTCGGGCGTGTTTCGGATGCTCAACGGGTCAATTTTTGCCTTGAGAGGGTTGCTCGTTTTCTGGTGTGAGTGCAGCAGGTATTTACTCTATGCGATCGCGTGAGTGGGTGTGCGATCGCATAGAAGGATTTGGAGGCTGCCTAGATTTGGCCTGTGCGATTGCGTGGCAGTGTATGCGATCGCATAGGGGAAGAATTGGAGGCCTGGGAATTCGCTTATGCGATCGCGTGTAGGTGTTTGCGATCGCAGATAAGGATTTGTGAAGGCTGCTGGGTTTCCCTATGCGATCGCAGGGTCTTCTATGCGACCGCACAGTGGATTTTTGGGGGCTTTTAAGTTTGGCTTATGCGATCGCATGAAGGGGAGTGCGATCGCATAGAAGGGGTCGTTCGGGCAGAATGTTTATATCCGTGAATTATGGCCATTTCCTCACTATTTTTCATCTTGGCATGGCGATTTTGGGAGGCTTCAAGAGGTATTTTCATCATGCACGTCTAGCTAAGTAAATTCCTCCCGTCTTTAAGTTAAATACAAGATTCTATGCATGAATTAGGCATGGAAATTGGTAGGAAATTGGGAAATCTTAAAGAAACCTAGAAAATGGTAATTCGGAGTTTTAGCCACGAATTGAGCATGGAATGTAGAGTAAATTGTATATTTGAACTAGTGGAGCTATGGGTAGAATTTATCTTCGAGAAATTTTAGGATTCCGGGCACGTGGGCCCGAGGGCATTTTGGTCATTTCATTGAGCGGAGTTGGGAAATTATATAATTTAGAATTGTTGCAAGTATTAGAATATATTTTCATTGGTTTGTCGTTGTTTGGATAGTTTTGGGGCGTTGTCCGTCCGTTGGAGTCGTCGGAAGGGATTGGAAGCCGGTATTGGAACTTTCAGAGCGAGGTAAGTCTCCTTTCTAACTTCGTGAGGGGGAATTGTCCCCGTAGGTGAACTAATTAAGTATGTGCTACTATCTGCGGGGGCTACGTACGCACGAGGTCACGGGAGTCCGTGCACAGCTACTATTATGCCATGTCCGGGTAGCCTAGGACCCACTAGCATGCCTTACCTGTTGTACATGTGATCTTGCCTGTAATATCATACTGCTAATTTAATCGAAATAGTAATTGAATATCCAAGGAAGACTAGGATTCATTTTCTTAATAATCTAGAAAGAAAATTGATTTCCTTCGTGGGAAATTGTATTCCGGATAAGGTTATATTATTATATATTATAAAAACTTGGCAAATGAATTTCGAGAGAGGATTTACATACTATTTTGTGGTTTTAAAAAGAGAAATCTGTCATTTAATCGAGTATTTATTTTCCCGACATAGTCGAGGTGGGCTGTTGATTGTGCATGACTGCATTGACCGCTTCGCAATTTACATTCTGCGAGCGGAGTGTTATTTCCCCCACTCTCATGGGAGCGGGCCGTACGCCACAACGATATTGAAAGAAATATTATGGTTCAGGCCGTTTGACACTCGGCAGTGCACAAAGATGATTATTATGATGGCTCAAGCCGGTTGTCCTTATCCCTTGTGCGCATGCTAAATTGTTAAATATTTTTCATGATTTTTGAAGTGATAAGATATTTGGGGGAAAAATAAAGAAGAAATTGTGGATTTATGATATTTGGGGGCAAACAAAGAGGAAATGTTTATCTAAGATATTTTGGAAAATAATGAGAAAGTGGTAACCGTTTGTTTATTTCCAATTTTTACTTGGATTTTAGTGCCTTATATATATGCTGCTTTACTACCTTTACATGCCTATCGTGTTCATCTTATGCTGTTAATTAATTTGTTGGCCCTTAGTGAGTGTCTAATTCGACCTCTCGTCACTACCTCTCTGAGGTTAGGCGGGCGACTTACTGAGTACATGTTTTTTTTGTACTCATGCTACACTTGCTGTGCATTTTATTGCACAGGTACTTTCATAGCAATTTGGAGGATTCGGAGACTTAGGCGAGCTGCATCATCCGGAGGCGATCCACAACTGACAGAGTCTCCCTCGTACTGTATTTATTTTCATTTTGAATTTCCTTGTCGAATTTGTATTTCAGACAGGCTTGGAAATGATTGTATAAATTCTTAGAAATTGCTCATGTACTTGTGAGACCGAATTCTGGGATGTGTTGGGATATATTTGTTAAAATGTAATATTTTAAACCATTGTTTTTCTTGACAGATTTTATTTAGTTATTATGTAACAAAGTGAAAGGAAATTCTTTTCATAAATGTTAAAAACAGGAAATTGTTTCAATAATTAATGATTGGCTTGCCTGGCAATTATGTCCAGCGCCATCACGACCTTATGGATTTTGGGTCGTGACAACATGGTATCAGAGCGCTAGGTTCCCTTAGGTCTCACGAGTCATAAGCAAGTCTATTAGAGTCTTGCAGATCGGTATGGAGACGTATGTACTTATCTTCGAGAGGCTATATGGCTGTTAGGAGTATTTCCCTTATTGATTCCTCATCGTGCGATTTGATTCCTTTAAGGCTTATGCCTATATTTATTCATACTCAATCTTACGCGTCGCGAGCGCTTGCTATGAATCAGGAGTTTGAGGAATTGAAATGGTTCTACGGATGTAATTCGAGATGTTTCCATGTATAATTGGTTGGGGCTGTTGTTTTGGCCCTGCAAAAGAATAATATGTTGTTTCAGCTCAGTAGCTGTGTTTCTGAGAGCGTTAAGGCTATGCTCAGGTAGTGATGATTCTTGCGATTGGTTGTCGCGCGATGTCGATATGATGATAGCATGCTTACCCATATGTTGGGGGTGATGAATAGTTTGAGGGGAGGTCTTATCAGAGTGTGATTTCGAGATTTCGGTATTTTAGTTCTGGCAGGGGGAAGGCATTTGGGTTATGAATGGTCCGGTTGGGGTTGATAAAGTAGTAATACTGGGTGTCTTCAAGCGAGGTGGGATATGCACCTGTGATGTGAAGTCGTCGTCATTGATCGAATGGAATGAGTTAAGTTTGTCGGTGCTATGGTTTCTTCGACTGAGTGGGGTCAGGGTATTGAGAAGAATTATTGAAGAATGCGGTTGGCATAGAATGATCCTGAAGTGAGGCTAGACGGTGGTTCCATTTCTAGGAAGTCAGGTGTAAGAAGCGGTAGTTGAGCGGTCACAAAGTGGGGGAGCGACAGCATAACTTGGAATTTGAAGATATTGTCGCGCATTTAATGGATGTCCATGAGGAGTGGACGGACCAGTAAAGTTGGTAAATGAAGCAGGGCGTAGGATGGGGTATTGAAGTCGTAGAGAGCATGCATTTCAGCGTCGTTGGAAGGTGTCCGCGGGTGATTTCCACAGGGGGGTTATCTCCTGTGAATAGGTTAGCGGTGGCATGGTTGGCAAGTCGCTGTGAGAGGTTATAGTGGCTATTCAGTAGGAGGCGGAATGTGTGAATGATGCTAGAGGATTTTGAAGAATTTGGACGGATTGGTTGAGCAAGATCGCGTTATCAAAGGAGAAATGATCTCGGCAGGGTCTAGAGTGGTGCAAGGAGTAACTTCGAGGTAAGTGGGGGAGTCCCACCATCTGCAGTTGGCTTGTAGGGTTGTCTTCTCATAGGGTTGCGGATTTGTCAGGGTGTTGGCAAGTCATTTAAGCTAAGGGAAAGGAGTAAAATGGTGATTGTGCGTGGGATTTGATGAATGTGTGCGAAAATTGGCCCTGTCGGGCCAAGGTTAGGCTTTGGAAGATTCAGAATTTTGCTTAAGGCATAGGTGAGTTGTCAGAGTAATGAATCAGTCACGTGCTTCGAGGAAAAGGGTGTTCATGTGCTAGAAGAGCCATGGAGTTGATTGTATTCGGGGCCAGTCAGAGTGGGTGACTCTCAATAGCGGTCCTAGTGAGTTCAAAAGTTAAGAATGCAGCGTCTAAGGGTTTCAGGAAGCAGTTGGAATGTTCTATGGTGTGTTTCAGCATACAGGATAGTATTGGAGGAGTGAGAGAAATAAGCTCCGGATTGTAGGAAGATTATTAGGAGGGTATGAGACGGGTTTGTAACGACCCCGCCGGTCGTTATAAGAATTAACGCCCCGATCCCCTATTTACCGTTTCTCTTATGTTTATTTATGTTATTGGAACCTGTCGGTGCATTGAGTGATGAAATTCGGGGTGATTTTGGACACATAGTCCATAAATATGGATCTTAGCTTTAGAAATCTGGTCGTAGCTAGAACTGTGTGAAAACGGATCCGAAATGGGATTCCGTCGACTCCGTTAGCTCCGTTGGGTGATTTCGGGGTTAGGAGCGTACTCAGAATGTGGTTTCGAGGTCGGTTGTGGATTTAGGCTTGAATTGGAAAAAGTTAGATTTTCGGCGAATTCGGCCGATAGGTGAGATTTTGATATCAGACTCGGAATGGATTTCCGGAAGCGACAGCAGGTCCGTAATGTCGTTTATGACCTGTGTGCAAAAATTTGAGGTCATTCGGATGAGTTTAGACGTGTTTCGGCGTCGGATGTGAATTCTTGGAAATTCCTAAGTTTTTAGGCTTGAATCTACGCATATTTGAGTATTTTGATGTTATAGGACATGTTATTAAGGCTCGACCAAGTCCGAATAAGGTATTTGGACCAGTTGGTATGTTTGGTTGAGGTCCCGTGGGCCTCGGGGTTGCTTCGGATGCTTAACGGGAATTTTGGAACCTTGATTAACTGTTGAACCTGTTCTCCCTTCTGGTTTTCCGCACCTGCGAGGGCTTTTCCGCAGGTGCGAGCTCGCAGGAGCGGAGTCCTCCATCGCAGGGGCGATGCCTGTGCAGCATGGTCAGTAGTCGCAAGCGCGACCTGGGTTCCACAGGCGCGGGACCGCAAGTGCGACCAGGCGACCATAGGTGCGACCCCTGGGGATTTTTTATAATGTCCGCACCTGCGATGCCCTTTCCGCTGGTGCGGTATCGCAAGTGCGAAGTTAGGCACCGCAGGTGCGAAAATCCCTGTTGATATTCCAAAAATCCTAGGGTTATGTTATTTCACCATTTTAGAATTGTGGGAGCTCGGGAGAGGCGATTCCTGTGGAGATTTTTGATTGGGTATTCGAGGTTAGTGATTTCTAACCATCTTAGGCTAATTTCCATGTTCCTAATCTTAAATTTCACCCTTAAATTCGAGATTTTGATTTGAAATTGGGGAAAATTGGAAGAAACTTCCTAGACCAAATTTTGGGGGTTTGATTGGGTATTTGACCTCCGATTTGAGAGATTTTCATATGGTTAGACTCGTGAGTGAATAAGGGTTCAAAAAATATAAATTTTACCTGAATCCGAGACGTGGGCCCAAGGTGCGTTTTGGTCAAATTTTCTAAATTCGCGTATTAGTTCCGAATTTATTAGTTACCTTGATTTATTGAATTTATATTTACTTTATACCATCAAATTGAATAGATTCGGGCCACCCGAAGTTGGATACTCGTGGCAAGAGAGTGATTAGCGGTTGATTTGCACAGTCGAGGTAAGTGGCTTGACTAACTCTGTGTTGAGAAAATTCCCTTAGGCATTTATAACTGATTTTTTTGACATAAAAACCCGTGTACGTGAGGTGACGAGTACGTGCAGGGGATATTCTCACTAAATCCATTATTTCCTTTTTGATATATTTCAGCTTCAATTCCTATTATTTCTGTTATTTCTTAACTGAGTAGCGACTTAAGATTTATCAAGTCGAATGATTTTACCTGATTTTCCACTCGTTACTATTATTTGAAACCGGGTTAAGTACCTTCCTCTATAATTGCCAACTATTTTCCCAAACTTTTGAATTACGCTATATCTTATATATACCTCACATTATATATTTACATTGGGACTGCGGGCTATGACCTGAGACTTTCCCATGCATTGTATTGCATATTATCATAGGGACTGCGGGCTATGACCTGAAACTTTCCCTTGCATTGCATTGCATATTTACATTGGGACTGCGGGCTATGACCTGAGATTTTCCCGTGCATTGTATTGAATATTTACATAGGGACTGCGGGCTATGACCTGAGACTTTCCCTTGCATTGCATTGCATATTTACATTGGGACTGCGGGCTATGACCTGAGACTTTCCCTTGCATTGCATTGCATATTTACATTGGGACTACGGGCCGAGATTTGAGACTTTCCCCTGTATTGCACTGTACGACTATCTACTGATTTATATGCTGTGCAGAACTGAGATTTATTACTTTGTTCTTTCCGGTTCACTTTACTTCCTGTTAATTATTATTGTTTTTACTTAACTGTTAATTATCTGTTTATTTTTGCAAACTCAGTAGAGCCGCAACCTGACCTCGTCACTACTTGACTGGAGTTAGGCTTGGCACTTACTGGGTACCGAATGTGGAGTACTCACGCCCTTCTGCGCATGTTTTTCTTATGTGCAGATCCAGGTTCCAGCGCACCGTTCTGGAGTCAGTAGAGTAGTAGATCTTTGGGAGACTTTGAGGTATTTATGCAGCGTCCGCGGAGCTTCTGAGTCCACCCTCCTATCTTAGCATAGTTATAGTTCGTATATGAGATTACACTTTCAATTCCAGTTTTGTATATTGAACCATAGAGTTTAGCTTGTGATGTTGGTGACATTCCGGGTTTTGGGAAGTACAAACTGTATATCCTGAGTAGCTACCTTATATCTAGATGATATCCTTTTTGTCTTTATTTTATTGATTATGTTGTTTTCCGCAAATTTCTAGGCTTACTTAGTCATAGAAACTAGGTGTCGTCACGATACCTTTCGGAGGGTAAATTGGGTCGTGACAAGTTGGTATCAGAGCGTCTAGCTTCATAGGAGTCACAACATCACAAGCCGGTTTATTAGAGTCTTGCGGATCTGTGCAGAGACGTCCGTATCTATCTTCGGGAGGCTATGTAACTGTTAAGAACAATCAAATTCTTTGGAATTCCTTATCGTGCTGGTTACCGTCATCAAATTATTAAACTCTATTCTATTCTTGCTTGCAGATGGTTCGTACCCGTACCAGACGTATTGATGACCAGGCACCCGAGCCCCCAGTCAGAGCCACCAGAGGCAGGGCCGGGGCAGGGGGAGAGCACGCGGTGCGGCCCGAGCACCATCCAGAGCAGAGGCAGAGGAGCCCCTAGCAGCTACAGTTGGAGGGGAACAGGAGGTCCCTACTGTCACTCTAGACCTCCAGGAGACTTTGGCCCAGTTCATGAGTGCTTTCAGTACTCTGTCTCAAGCGGGACTATTCCCGATAGCCCCAGATACATCCCAGGCCGAGGGAGGGACACAGACTCCCGCAGCCCGTACTCCTGAGCAGAGGGTTCGTATAGGGCAGGTCCCAGAGTATATCCCCATGCCTCCTGCAGCCCCAGTTCAGCCTGAGGCCAAAGCAATTGTATCTGAGTCTGAGTAGCTCTGTCTTGAGAGGTACAAGAAGTACCACCCACCTGATTTCAACGGATTGGCTTCAGATGACGCTCTGGTTTTTTTTGGAAGGGTGTCATCGTATCCTTCACACCATGGGTATTGTGGAGACGAGTGGGGTCTCTTTCACTACTTTCCAGCTGAGAGGAGCAACTTATCAGTGGTGACATGCATTTGAGCTTAGTAGTTCGGACGAGGCAGCCTCACTTACTTGGGCACAGTTTTCAGAGATATTTTTGCTCGAGTTTGTGCCTCAGAGTCTCAGGGATGCTTGGCGTGCAGAGTTTGAGCAGCTACGCCAGGGTACCTTGACCGTGTCAGAGTATGCAATCCGGTTTAGTGACTTGGAACGACATGCACCAGCTTTGGTTTCTACGGTCTGAAAGAGAGTCCGTTGTTTTATTGAGGGGATCCATCCCAGCATTCGTACTAGCAAGGCCAGAGAGCTGGAGATGGATATTACTTATCAGCAGGCCATGAGCATTGCTAGGAGGATTGAGAGTATGTTGGCCTGGGACAGAGAGGAGAAGGAGGCCAAGAGGTCTCGAGAGACGGGTCATTTGTTAGGAGTTCGTACACATGCAACACGCCATGGTAGGGGTTTTGTGAGCCGCCTCATTCATTCAGCTCTTCCAGCAGCCAGCGGTATTCCAGCTCCTCCTAGACCTCAGGAGCCTTATTATGCACCACTGGTATCTCAGGTGCCTCCAGCTCGAGGTGCTATCACTGGCCAGTCCAGCAGGCTAGTTCAGAGTCAACAACAGCCATTGCGTCCTTAGAGGGGTTGTTTTGGGTGTGGTGACCCTCGACATATGATCAAGGATTGCCCAGAGCGGGGAGGAGTGCACCACCTCAGACTTATCAGGGTGAACCCCCTCAGATTTATTAGGCTCCACGCCTTCCTCCAGGTCCTCCAGCTATTCTTCCAGCCCCAGCTGCTACCCCACCACCTCAGGAAGCTCGAGGTGGAGGTCGGGGAGGTCGAGGTCGCCCTAGAGGGGGAGGTCGGGCCAGGTACTATGCTCTTTCGGCCCGGTCCGAGGCCATTGCTTCAGATTCAGTCATTACAGGTTTTGTTCCCGTTTGTCATAGGGATGCATCAGTATTATTTGACCTAGGCTCTACATATTCATATGTGTCTTCCTATATTGCTTCACATCTGGGGATAGCCCGGGACTCTTTGAGTTCCCCTATTTATGTTTCTACTCCGGTTAGAGATTCTCTTATTGTGGACCGTGTATATCGGTCATGTTTGATTACTATGAGTGGTTTTGAGACCAGAGCTGATTTGCTACTACCTAGTATGGTAGATTTCGATGTTATATTGGGTATGGACTGGCTATCTCCCTATTATGATATTCTTGATTGTCACGCCAAGATCGTGATGCTGGCTAAGCCGGGATCTCCGAGGTTAGAGTGGAGAGGTTCCTTGGAGTATACTCCCCGCCGAGTCATTTCTTTTCTTAAGGCTCAGCGGATTGTTGGGAAGGGGTGTGATGCATACTTGGCTTATGTGAGATATGTTAGCACCGAGACCCCTACAATGGAGTCAGTTCCAGTTGTCAGAGACTATTCTGATGTATTTCCAGTTGATCTTCCGGGTATGCTACCTGATAGAGACATTGATTTTGGCATTGACTTGTTGCCGGACACTCAGCCCATTTCCGTTCCTCCTTATCGCATGGCTCCTTCTGAGGTAAAGGAGTTGAAGGAACAGTTACAGGAGTTTCTTGAGAAGGGATTCATCCGGCCCAGTGTATCACCTTGGGGCACTCCGGTATTATTTGTGAAGAAAAAGGATGGCTCAATGCGTATGTGTATTGACTACCGGCAGTTGAATAAGGTGACAGTGAAGAACATGTACCCATTGCCTTGCATTGATGATCTATTTGACCAGTTACAGGGTGCTAGAGTGTTCTCCAAGATTGATCTACGTTCGGGTTATCATCAGCTGAAGATTCGAGAACCGGATATCCCGAAGACATCCTTTAGGACCAGATATGGCCACTATGAGTCCCCCCTCCTATCTTAGCATAGTTATAGTTCGTATATGATATTACACTTTCAATTCCAGTTTTGTATATTGAACTATAGAGTTTAGCTATGATGTTGGTGACATTCTGGGTTTTGGGAAGTAAAAACTGTATATGCTGAGTAGTTACCTTATATCTAGATGATATCCTTTTTATCTTTATTTTATTTATTCTGTTGTTTTCCGCAAATTTCTAGGCTTACCTAGTCATAGAAACTAGGTGCCGTCACGATACCTTTCGGAGGGTAAATTAGGTCGTGACATGGTTGCAGGATTTAGGTAGCATAGTCTCGTGAATCAAGGTCACTCGGGATGAGTGAGGGTTGAGCTTTCTATGAGTTGAAGGAAGCTTCTATTATTCCTGAAGAAATTGAAGATGATTAAAAGCAAATAGATTGATTAATCATGGTTGAAATGGTACATTTTCGGGAGTGATCAGTTCCTTCGGTGTGCTTAAGCTATGCATGTGGTTTGTGCCGGTGTGTGCAGGGCTGGTCGGTCGTCGTAATGGATTCCACGCGGGAGCATTTGAGTGCTATGGCATGTTAGGTATAGGCGGATCCCAGAAGGGTTATAGTGGTATAGACTACTACTTAAGGATTTGCATGTTGGGTGATTGTGGGAATTCACTCGTGTGTTGAGATGGTACTCTTGAATTGAGTTAAGTAAAAGGTTTCTGTATGATGAAGTGTTCACCCTATTGGTGGTTCAGAAGTTATGATGGAAATTCTTGCGCTACCTCATATTGGTATGTTAGGTGCGGTAAGCAGTATGTACTGGGAGTAAGAATCGAGATTGCGATTCGGTGTTAATAAGGATGCCATGAGCTCGGAAGAGCAAGAAAAAGTGATTTGAAAGTTCAGAATAAGCTGGTGTTATCTTCAGTGTCACCTGAGATTGATATTCGGTGAAAGAGGCTTTATGCCCTGGTTATGGGTTCTTGATTTGTCTTACAGCGTAGTATGGCCAGTGGTGGATGTGTAGACTTGCTACCTTGTGTGGAAGGCCATGGAAGCGTGACCGCGAAAAGATTGTATAAAGTGTGACATGTAGTCACTTGATGGATTGAATATTTGGACTGAGTATAAAGAAGTGAAATATTGTTTATTTGAGAATCTATGCCTGGAGGGCGTTCAGTTCAGTTGATTATGGATTATGGGGTGTTTTTCCCGGTGATGATGGTTGTTCTCGTGTATTATGAGAGAAAGTGGGTTAATATGGACCCAGGTAAAAGCTATTAGCTTAGTTTGGTGCGAGCAAGGTGGCTCGATGCTTATGGATGGATTTAAATATGATTATGGGCTCCGTATGAGCCAAGCATGTTCATTTCAGTAGCGCTTTTCATGGAAAGGTATTAGAACATCGGATGTTGTTCCGTCTTCGTCAAATTCATGTGTTATTGTGATTTGTGCCGTGTGAGTTATGAAACGGCTTGCTAATTTCCTATGTGTTGAGGTCCCGCGTAGTGGGGACGTTATGTGAGCAGGATAGCTCTTGAGATCCAGAGTGTATATATACATATATCGCACCTCAGTTGTGCTTGAGTTTTGTAGTATGCGGCTTTATCAGTCTCCCCAGGATGGTATTATGCACTTAGCGTGCTTATGATCAATATTCAGTAATTTTTGTAATAGTGAGCAATTCAGCTCCGTGTATATTTCATGTGAGTTTTATCATGGGATCGGGTGGCACGCCGCCACGGGTATGTTATTTGGATCGGGTTGCACGCCGTAATAGTGTGATGATGAGAAGGATTAATATGTATTTATTTTTCTTATGTTTCATTTCCTAATTTATGAGAAAAGTTCATATTAGTTGTGTGAGTGGAATAGTCCCTTCCTGAGTCATTTCTTATTTATCATGTGTTCGAGTTATGGCATATTGGTGCAATGTGGTATCATGTGAGACTGTTGGTCATGTTTGGTGTGATTAGTTGTCTGAGCAGTTCATACTGGGTGAGACGGGATTATCAGATCAGGGATCAATGCGATAAGGTTATGTGAAGTGTATATTAAAGAGCAAATACCATTATTCAGGTTCATAATGAAGTGATGATTCTAGTCAAGATGAGGTATTCAAGGATTATTCCACTCTGCATTTGGGTACGAATTTCTGCACATTTCCTCCGTTGTGGTGGTATCGTCAGCATTATAGCAGGGTGTATGCATATTTGTTATGAGGTGCATCAGGAGCACCAAATTCGTGAAGTTTTGGCTATTAAGGTTCAGGGAGTGCCACTGTGGTCAGATGATGAGTTATGTGGTGCATGGTGCTGATTCAGCAAAGGCATGTAGTCATGTTCTGGTATGTCATGTGGTAGTTGGTACGGTGTTTATATATTGGAACTAGGCTTGGCAGAGAAGTTTCGGGTGTTTGAATGAATTCTGATCTTATTATATGGATAAAAGAAGGAATCTTCATATTTGATCAAGCTAATGTACTTAACTGGGTTGTGGTAGCACGGGCAGGTGCTCGAGGTGTTAAACAGTGATTTCAGATAACTCCAGAGCAGTTCTTGGCACGTTCAAGGACGAATGTCGGTTTAAGTGGGGGAGAATGTAACGACTCGACCGGTCGTTTTGAGCTCTAGCGCGTCGTTCAGCGGTTTGAAGTCGTGATCAGCTCCATTTCAGGTATTATGACTTGTAGGTGTGGTCGAATTGAATTTCGGGAAGTTTAGAGTTGATTTGGAAAGAAAAGTCTCATTTCAGAAGCCTTAAGTTGGAAGAATCAACTAAGATTGGAATTTTGAGTAAACGACCTCCGAATCAGGATTTGAAGGTTCCAGTAGGTTCATATGATGATTTCGGACTTGGGAGTATGTCCGGATCGGGTTTTGGATAACCCAGGAGCGTTTCAGCGTATATTATGGAAGTTAGCATTTTAGAATAATTTCATAGATTTGGGCTTGAAGTGAATTTTAGTGTTATTGATGTCCGTTTGGGATTCCGAGTCTGGGAATAACTTCGTATGGTGATTCTGGAGTTGGGAGCGCGATCGGAAGTGAATTCGGATGCCCGGAGGTCATTTTGAAGTCATTTGGCTAAAGATAGAAATTTGAAGGTTTTTGAGAAATCCGACCGGAAGTGGAAATTTTAATATCGGGGTCGGAATGCGATTTCGAAAGTTGGAGCAGGTCCGCAATGTCGAATATGACTTGTATGCAAAATTTGAGGTCAATCGGACGTGATTTGATAGGTTTCGGCATCGAATGTGGAAGTTTGAAAATGCTAAGTTCATTAAGCTTGAATCGGGCTGCGATTCGTGATTTTGGCGTTGTTTGATGTGATTTTGAGGTTCGACTAAGTTCAAATGAGGTATTGGGGCTGGTTGGTAGTTTGGTTGAGGTTTCGGGGGCCTCGGGCGTGCTTCGGATGCTCAACGGGTCGATTTTTGCCTTGAGAGAGTTGCTGGTTTTCTGGTGTGAGTGCAACAGGTATTTACTCTATGCGATCGCGTGAGTGGGTGTGCGCTCGCATAGAAGGCTTTGGAGGCTGCCTGGATTTGGCCTGTGTGATCGCGTGGCAGTGTATGCGATCGCATAGGGGAAGAATTGGAGGCCTGGAATTTGCTTATGCGATCGCGTGTAGGTGTTTGCGATCGCAGAGAAGGATTTGTGAAGGCTGCTGGGTTATTCTATGCGATCGCAGGGTCTTGTATGCGATTGCACAGTGGATTTTTGGGGGCTTTTGAGTTTGGCTTATGCGATTGCATGAAGGGGAGTGCGATCGCATAGAAGGGGTCGTCCGACAGAATGTTTATATCCGTGAATTATGGCCATTTCCTCACTATTTTTCATCTTGGCATGGCGATTTTGGGAGGCTTCAAGGGGGATTTTCATCATGCACGTCTAGGTAAGTAAATTTCTCCCGTCTTTAAGTTAAATACAAGATTATATGCATGAATTAGACATGGAAATTGGTAGGAAATTGGGAAATCTTAAAGAAACCTAGAAAATGGTAATTCGGAGTTTTAGCCACGAATTGAGCATGGAATGTAGAGCAAATTGTATATTTGAACTAGTGGAGCTATGGGTAGAATTTATCTTCGAGAAATTTCGGATTCCGGGCACGTGGGCCCGAGGGCATTTTCGTAATTTCACTGAGCGGAGTTGGGAAATTATATAATTTGGAATTGTTGCAAGTATTAGAATATATTTTCATTGGTTTGTCATTGTTTGGATAGTTTTGGGGCGTTGTGCATCCGTTGGAGTCGTCGGAAGGGATTGGAAGCCGGTATTGGAACTTCGGAGCGAGGTAAGTCTCCTTTCTAACTTCGTGAGAGGGAATTGTCCCCCTAGGTGAACTAATTAAGTATGTGTTACTATCTGCAGGGTCTTCGTACACACGAGGTGATAGGAGTCCGTGTGTAGCTACTATTATGCCATGTCCGGGTAGCCTAGGACCCACTAGCATGCCTTACCTGTTGTACCTGTGATCTTGTCTGTAATATTAAACTGCTAATATAATTGAAATTGTAATTGAGTGACTAAAGAAGGTTAGAGTTTATTTTCTTAAGCATCTAAAAAGAGAATTGATTTCCTTCGGGGGCAATTGTGTTTCCGGATAAGGTTATGTTATTAAACATTATAAAAAGACTTGGCAAGTGAATTTCGAAAAAAGGGGTTCAAATACTCTTTTGTGGTTTTCAAAAGAGAAATCTGTCATTTACTTGAGTATTTGTTTTACCGACGTAGTCGGGGTGGACTGTTTATTATGCATGACTGCATGTGACCGCTTCGCAATTTATGTTCTGCGAGCGGAGTGTTATTTCCCCCACTCTCATGGGATAAGGTCGTACGCCACGGCGAGATTGAAAGAAATATTATGGTTCGGGCCGTTCGACCCTCGGTAGTGCACATAGATGATTATTATGATGGCTCATGCCGGTTGTCCTCATCCCGTATGCGCATGCTAAATTGTTAAATGTTTGTCATGATTTTTGAAGTGATAAGACATTTGGGGGGAAAATAAAGAAGAAATTGTGGATTTATGATATTTGGGGGAAAACAAAGAGGAA
>ML315097.1:0-123403 GCA_005239505.1 Nicotiana paniculata
AAATATTTGTATCTGGTGTCTGATCCATTGTTCTTTTGGATCGTGTAGTCACTCTCGCGATCGCAAAAGAGAACTAGGCTGGGAGGAAATTTTTTTCTTCGCGAACATGAAGGACTGATTGCGATCGCAGAGCATTGGGGTTGTTACCCTTCGCGAACGCGACTAGGCTCCATGCGAACGCGATGGCTTAGGGATCTGCACGGAATCAAATTCTGAGATCCCTAGCTCGAGAAATAAATTTTTGACTAAAATTGAAAGACTGAAAAATTAATGATTTTAAAGAACTTGCTTAAAGTTTGATCTTGTTGGTATCAGGCCCGTATTTTGGTTTCGGAGTCCGGTATAGGTCTGTTATGATATTTATAGCATATCTGTAAAATTTGGTGTGAAACGGAATTGATTTAACGTGATTCGGACGTTCAGTTGAGAAAATAGTAATTTTAAAGTGTTCTTGAAAAATTCATATGTTTTGGTGCTAAATTTGTAGTTTTAGGTGTTATTTTGGCGATTTGATCGCACGAGCAAGTTCGTATGATGTTTTAGGACTTGTGTGCATGTTTGGTTTAGAGCCCCGAGGGCTCAGGTGAGTTTCAAATAGGCTACGGGATGTTCTTGACTTGGAAAATCTAGTGTAAATTGTTGTGTCTTGTGTCTGATCTATTGTTCTTCGTGATTGCGTAGTCACTCTCACGGTCGTAAAAGAGAACTAGCCTGGGAGGGAATTTTCTTCTTCGCGAACATGAAGGACTGGTTGCAAATGCGGGGCATTGGGGTTGTTACCCTTTGCGAACGTGACTAGGTTCCATGCGAATGCGATGGCTTAGGGACCTGCCCGGAATCAAATACTGAGATCCCTAGCTCGAGAAATAAATTTTTTACTAAAACTGAAAGACTGAAAAATTAATGATTTTAAAGAATTTTCTTAAAGTTTTATCTTATTGGTATCGGGCTCGTATTTTGGTTCCAGAGTCTGGTATAGGTCCGTTATGATATTTATACCTTATCTGTGAAATTTGGTGAGAAACGAAATTGATTTGACGTGATTCGGACCTTCAGTTGAGAAAATAGTAATTTTAAAGTGTTCTTGAGAAATTCATATGTTTGCTGCTAAATTTGTAGTTTTAGGTGTTATTTTGGCGATTTGATCGCACGACCAAGTTCGTATGATGTTTTAGGACTTGTGTGCATGTTTGGTTAGAGCCCTGAGGGCTCAGGTGAGTTTTAGATAGGCTACATGATGTTCTTGACTTGGAAAATCTAGTGTAGATTGTTGTATTTGGTGTCTCATCCATTGTTCTTCCTGATCACGTAGACACTCTCGCGATCGCAAAAGAGAACTAGGCTGGGAGGGAATGTTCTTCTTCGCAAATATGAAGGACTGGTTGCGAATGCGGAGCATTGGGGTTGTTACCCTTCGCGAAAGCGACTAGGCTCCATGCGAATGCGATGGCATAGGGACCTGCCCGGAATCAAATTCTGAGATCCCTAGCTCGAGAAATAAATTTTTGACTAAAATTGAAAGACTGAAAAATTAATGATTTTAAAGAATTTTCTTAGAGTTTTATCTTATTGGTATCGGGCCCGTATTTTGGTTCCGGAGTCCGGTATAGGTCCGTTATGATATTTATACCTTATTTGTAAAATTTGGTGAGAAACGGAATTGATTTGACATGATTCGGACCTACAGTTTAGAAAATAGTAATTTTAAAGTGTTCTTAAGAAATTCATATTTTTTTGTGGTAAATTCGTAGTTTTAGGTGTTATTTTGGCGATTTGATCGCACGAGCAAGTTCTTATGGTGATTTAGAACTTGTGTGCATGTTTGGTTTAGAGCCCCGAGGGCTCAGGTGAGTTTCAGATAGGCTACGGGATGTTCTGGACTTTGAAACTCTAGTGTAAATTGTTGTATCTGGTGTCTGATCCACTGTTCTTCGTGATCGCATAGTTACTCTCGCGATCGAAAAAGAGAACTAGGCTGGGAGGGAATTTTCTTCTTCGCGAATGCGAAGGACTGGTCGCGAACAAGGAGCATTGGGGTTGTTACCCTTCGCGAACGCGAGCAGTATCCTCGCGAACTCGATGGCTTAGGGACCTGGGGGAGGGTAAAAAATGATACTCATCATGAACGCGACACTTTGCTCGCGAACACATAGGCTGGGGACGTTAAGCCTTCGCAAACACGAAGTGTATCTCACAAACGCGTAGTCTAATAGAGCCAAAGCTTCGCGATCATGACCAGTGAATTTAAAACACACGAAAAATGAGATTTCTCCCTAAAATTCATATATCTTTCACTAGAACTCAAGCTAGGGAAATTTTTGAAGAGGGATTTCAACACCAAATCATAGGTTTGCACTTCTTAACTCGATTTCTTCAATTTCCCTTATCATTCATTGAATTCCTAGTCCTAAATCTTGTTCTTTAAGGGTAGAAATTAGGGATTTTGGGAGAATTGGGAATATTGAAAATTTGGGGATTTAGACCTCCATTTGAGGTCGCATTCCGGAACTAATTACATATCCGGGCTCAGGTTTGAATGCGTAAATGGGTTTTGGTCCGAACCTCGAGTTTTTACCAAGCGGGCCCGGGGTCGGTTTTTTACTTTTTGGGAGAAATGTTGGGAAATCTAAATTTTTGTATTGAAACTGGTTTCTTTAGAAATATTTGATGTTATCAAGTGAATCATGGCTAGATACCAGTCGGTTGGAGATGAATTCTAGAGGAAAAATGGTACTTGAGCAGTGAGTGGCATGCAGATCGAGGTAAGTGTCGTGTCTAACTTTGGCTTGAGGGATTATGTATTAATTGACTACTTGCTCCATGTTTGGTTATTGAGTACAATATATAGGTGAGGTGACGAGCACCTATGTGTTGATGTTGATTCCTAGCATGTGAGATAATACTATTCTTGTAACCGTTGTAGCCTTTAATCGATTTGTTCATGCTGAGCTTAGCTAATTGTTATGTTGGGCTACTCTCACCTTATTTTTACTGAAATTTGTAATTGTTGAGTATTAACTCAAGATCGAGATTGGTATTGTGGTATTGAACATGGAAGTAAGATTGGTTTATGATATATTTATCTCTCTGTTGTTATTGATCTTGTTTTGGTGAGGAAGAGCGTAAAGCACGAAGGGTGTTGTCGTGCAATGTTTGTAAGTGAGTGTTAATGCACGAAGGGTGATGTCGTGCCATGTCTTGTGAGTGATAATGCACTAAGGGAAATGTCGTGCCATTTCTTGTGAGTGATAATGCACAAAGGGTGATGTCGTGTTATATTATGAGAGAGTTAATGCACGAAGGGTGATGTCGCGTCGTTCTACTATTCATATGGTGAGATCGAGAGTAAAAGCACGAAGGGTGATGTCTTGCAATTTCCTTTACTGTTTTTACTTATTTATTTTGTTTAAGGCATATTGATTGATTTTGTCTTGTCTCTTATTCCTTAAATTGTGAACCCCTCAGTGTGTCTCCTTCCCATTATTGCCTATTATATTTCTTTTATTACTATTGTTGCTACTTGTATGATTATACTGCACAGATTATATGTGGGTGTCTTGTCCTAGCCTCGTCACTACGTCACCGAGGTTAGGCTCGTACTTACCAGTACATGGGGTCGGTTGTACTGATGTTGCACTATGCACTTTCTGTGCAGATCCAAGTGTCGGGCCGAGCTAATTCCGAGCTTCGATGTTGACTTCTTTACCCAGAGACCCGGGGTAGATCTACCGACGTGCACAGATTCCTAGAGTCCACTCTTATCTAATCATTTTACTGTTTTCCTTTGGTTCATAAATAGTTGTATATTTTTCCTTCAGCCAAATACTTGTAGATAATCATAGTAGTCCGCGAGTTGTGACTTCAAATCATGGGTATATATATATATATATATATATATATATATATATATATATATATATATATATATATATATATATATATATATATATATATATATATNACTACTCTACATGCCATCGTATATATATATATATATATATATATATACGATGGATTTCTGCTTCCGTATTAATTCATCATGTGTTAAATTGTGGTAATTAGCTGTAAGTTTTTTTGATATTTATGTTGTGAATCTCTAACGTTGGCTTGCCTAGAGAGTGCAACATTAGGCACCATCACGGTTCCGATGGTGGGAGTTCGGGTTATGTCATCTGCGAGACCAATTCAGATATACCATAAAAGTACCGGTAAACCAGCTTAAGCAAATAATAGGAGATAATGAAGCTACAGAGTCTCTAACAAATAGAAATTAGACATGGGAATACAAGTAGAGCATATAACAGTTAAGGCAGGGAAAGAGACAATATGAAAGGAACGGAAAAGAAACAGGCAAAAACATATAAATTGGCGGAGCATAAGTACTTTCACCTCACATATACGCCGCTCACATGAATTTCATATAGCAAATAGGTCGAGGGATCCTAATTCCTTCAAGTCAAGGTTAGACACAACACTTACCTCGCTCCAAGGATCACTCATTTCTCAACCACAACCTTGCCTCTCAAATAAGCCTCCGGATCAATAGAATCTAGCAAATTACCAACCAAACTATTCGAATTAAGCCGTAGAAACTACCATGATTACAAGAATGCAATTTAGGCCATTTTTAAAAAGTAAACAAAAGTCAATACCCGGGCTCGCTTGGTCCAAACCCGAAATTCAGACCAAAACCTGATTATTTATTCACGCTGAGCCCGGTTATATAATTTATTTTGGAATCTGACCTCAAATTGAGGTCTAAATTTCCAATTTACCAAATTCGTAGTTTTTACCCAAAATCCCCCAATTCCGCCATGAAAAACCTTAGATTCTAGGTTGAAATCACAGGAAAAGTAGTGAAAGATTGAAAGGAAGCAGGTTAGGATCACTTACCAATGATTTGGGGAAGAAGAAGTCTTTGAAAATCGCCTGTAAGGTTTTAGGTTTTGAAAATTTGGGAAATGAACCAAAAATCACGTCCAAAAATCACGAGCCCCCCCAAATGTGAAGAGCCTATCGCAAATGCGAAGGTCTTCCTATTCCTACTATCATCGGAAATGCAAAGAAAATCTTGCAAATGCGAGCCTGACCCTTTCCGCAACTGTGACCATGTGATCACAAATACGATCACTGCCTCCCCCCGTCCCATTTCGCAAATGTGAAGAATTGTTATAAGGCCCAGCTATTCTTCAGAATGCAGAACCTGCAGAGGTTGCAACTTCGAGATCAGGGATATTGTAACACCGGCAATGCTCTAAATCAAATTTTCACTCCGTAGTCTATCCGAAACTCACCTGAGCCCTCGGGGATCCAAACCAAACATACACACAAGCCTAAAAACATCATTCGAACATGCTGGCTCAATGAAAACACAAAAATAACACCTAAAACTACGAATTGAACACCAAATAAAATGAAATTTTCAAGAAAACTTTGAAACTTCTATTTTCACAATCGGACGTCCGAATCACGTCAAACCAACTCCGTTTTTCATAAGATTCCATAGACAAGTCATTAATATGGTATTGGACCTATACCGAAGTTTGAAAGTACAACATGGACCTGTTATAAAAAAAGTCAAAAACTTTGTTCAAACATTTCAAATTCATTAAGCTTTCAACTTTCAAATTTCGGCAAAGTCCGATATCTCGGGCTAGGGACTTCTGATTTTGATTCCGGGCATACACCCAAGTCCCAAATCAGAATACGGATCCGCCGAGACCGTCAAAACACGAATTCGAGGAATGCTAAAACATGACTTTTAAGGCTTTGGATCACAAAATTAGGTTTCAAAACATGATATGACCAATCGGGTCATCACATTTACCGATTGGGTCGAGGCTAGTATTTGTGGTTGCTATTTGACTTCCTGTTTTCCCTTTGAATACGATCCATTTTCTGATGAGAGTGAAGATATCATTATTACTTTGTCGATTGCAAATATCTCCATGGTGGCAGTATGTTCCCTGTATATCGTTTTGACTCCCTCCGGTGTTGGGAGCTTTAAAACCTCGTGAAGGGTCGAGGGTACTTCCCTCATGTTATGGATCCATGGCCTTCCAAACACGGTGTTGTACCTCATGTCACCATTCATTACATGGAACTTTGTTTCTTGAATGGTCCCGGCCACGTTCACTGGCAAAGTAATTTCACCTTTGGTGGGTTCGCATGCCATGTTGAAGCCGTTAAGTACTCAGGTTGTGGGCACAACTTGATCATGTAGGCTGAGCTGTTCCACGACCCTCGATTTAATGATGCTGGCCGAGCTGCCTGGATCAACCAAAACACATTTAACTTGAGTTTTATTCATAAGAACAGATAGTACCGGTGCGTTACTATGGGGTTGTAATATCTCCTCTGCATCCTCACCGCTGAAAGAAAAGGTCCCTTCCGGTACATAATCACGAGTCCGCTTTTCCCTCATGATCGACACTTTGGCGCATTTGAATACGGGCCCCTGAGGAATATCGACTCCTCCAACAATCATGTGGATTACGTGCTGCAACTCCTCTTGTTCATTCTGTCTATTTGAATCTCTTCTCTTGAAATGGTTCTTAGCCCGATCACTTAGGAATTGTCGAAGATGCCCCTTGTTGAACATTCGAGCTACCTCCTCCCTCATATATCTGCAATATTTTGTTCTATGACCATGGGTGCCATGATACTTGCAGATCTGATTAGGATTTCTCTCGGCCGAACCAATGTGTAGAGGTCGAGCCCACCTGGTGTATTTTATACGCCCGATGGCTGATACAATAGGTAATACATCAATGTTAAAGTTGTATTCTGATAGTCGTGGTTCTTCGGTAGGCTCGACATTCCTGTCGAAACCCCTCTTACGCATGACCCCTCAATAGCTTTGTCCTCGATTATTTCTTCAATCATTTCGAACGAGGTTGCGTCCAGGCCCGTTGTTTCTCCGATCTCCACCATATGTCTGGTATCGATCTATGTTTGACTGTGGTTCCCGGTCAATATCCCTTTTAAATTTGTCGATGTGCCTGATTGGATAAAGGAACCCAGAAGAAGTCCCCAACTTGTCTTCCTCGACCCTAATCTTTAAGTGGTACCGATTGTGCACACCAGCCCAGGTGACAACTAGATATTCGATCAAGTTCAGCTTTAACTATTGCGAGGCCACCAAACTTCATATGTTTAGTCCTTGAGTGAAATCATGAACAGCCAAACCATCGGCTACCAGGGGTAGATCTATACGTTCCATTTGGAACCGAGATACAAACTCTCTGAGCATCTCGTTGTCTTTCTGCTTCACTTTGAAGAGGTTCGACTTCCTAGTCTCGACCTTTATGGCTCCGGCGTGTTCTTTAACAAAGGAATCCATGAGCATGGCAAAAGAACAAATGACTTGGGATGAAAATTATGGTACCATATCATCACCCCTTTGAAAAGGTCTCTCCAAATTTCTTTTGCACGAACTTCTTTGAATTCAAACCCTTCAAAATTGGTGGTGCCCCCGGAAATTGATCAACTCTGGAATTATATGTTTCTACTTTCTTTTCATTTGCTGCAATCTTCTTCTCCCCCGATTCAATTGTCTTTGTCAGCTCCTCGAGATTTTTTATGATAGCGGGATAAGTCCCTGATTCATTCACGTTTGACCTTGCCAGCACTGGTTCGGCCTTGCCAACAACTTCTTGCAATGTCACAGGCTCGACCCCACTCGATGCATGTTTCTAATTTTGGAGTTTTGCTATTACATCTTGTTGAGCCAACAACACTTTGAATATTATTCGAAGGGTGGTACCGTCTTCTTCGCCGCCATGTGCGTTCTGACTGGTTGATTAAACGTCACTACGGATGCTATTTTTGGGGTCGACGGCCAGCTTTGCATTAATGGCAACATGGGAACTGAAATTGATATAGTCTGCAACTGGTACTTCCTTGAGGTCAACTGGAGGCACTTCGTTCCCTGGGGCGGCTATGCTATCATTTTCGCCATGAAAATTGAGGCCATTGTTAATGTATGTGGGTTCTTCTTGAGTGTTCGACATGCTGATCCTGCAATCAAAAATGCTTACAAGAACAAGTGTAAAGCAGTATGTGTTACGAAAATTAGTACCAGACAGTTACTATTATCCTTAGCCCCACAGTGGGAACCAAACTGTTTACCCCTAAAATCGGATAAAAATTAAATTTATAAGTGTCACGATCCAAAATCCAACACAGGTCGTGATGGCGCCCAACACCGGAGTCAGGCAAGCCAACAGTTGTTTACTAGTGAGATTATCCTTATTTAACATACCAACCCCACATATTCCCAAAGTTTTAATCTTAGATCATTTAAATAAAAGCGGAAACATTATCCAACTTAAGTAAATATATCCACAATGATCATGATTCAATATATACAGTCCCAAAATAAAGAGTCTACTACGTGCATGCCAGGAACTAGTGTCACAAGTCAACAGGCGAACTAGTAGAATATACAAAAGATGATACAAGTTGTACTGTTGTCTGAGAGAAGTAGACAGAAATAAACAAAAGATAACTCCATAGCACTGCTGAGAATCGCCAAGGGAGCCATCTCACCATGGACTCAGGTCCAGAATATATGTCAAGCTCCGGTCAGATAACCAGAAACACCAGCCTCAGAACCTCTACAATTAAGTACAGAAGTGCAGCATGAGTACATAAATATATATGTACCCAGTGAGTATCCCGCCTAACCTCGAAGAGGTAGTGACGAGAGGTCGACATGACACTCACTAAGGTCCAACAGCAAAATTTAACAGAATATAATGAAAACAGTAGGCATGTAAAGACAGTGAAGCAACAAGTCTATATGTAAGATAATGAAATCAAGGAAGAATACTAGGAATAAATAAAATAATTACCACTTCACTTTTTCCCCAAATATCTGTCGATTCAATATCCATGAAATTTAGTAAAAAATAAATCATACGCATGCAGGGTGAGGACAATCGGCCGAAGTCATAAGATAGTCATGCACGTGCACTGCCGAGGATCGAACGGCCCGTACCAAAAGTGCACCTCTCCACAAAGTACTCACATCTATGCACTGCTGAGGATCGAATGGCCCATACCAAAAGTGCATCTCTCAACATCTCTATGCACTACCGAGGATTGAACGGCTCGTACCAAAAGTGCATCTCTCAACCTCTCTATGCACTACCGAGGATTGAACGGCTCGTACCAAAAGTGCATCCCTCAATCCCTCTATGCAGTGCCGAGGATCGAATGTCCCATACCAAAAGTGCATCTCTCAACCTTTCAATCCACTTCAGAGGATCGAACGGCCCGTACCAAAAATGCATCTCTCAATCCGCCGTGGCGTCCGGCCCGTTTCCGTAAGAGTGGGGGAAATCACGCTCTGCTCGCGGAATGTAAATTGTGAAGAAGTCACATGCACATACATTATTCCTTTTTAAAAGAGAATACTTTTCCGTGAAATATTTTTACATGTTTTTCTCAAATTTCATAACTTCGGAGACATAAGCAACATGTAACGTTAATTCATTATGCATATAGTTCATATCCAGTAAAATACAAAGCATGATGTGGGCCTAACTACCCGGACATAATAGTAATAGTCGCTATGTACGGACTCTCATCACTTTGTACGTACGTAGCCCCCATAAATTATCACATATAGCATTTAAATCTCCTAGGGAGACAATTCCCCATTACAAGGTTAGAAAGGAGACTCACCTCGGACCAAGGATGCGCCCGAACTCCGAACTCTACACCCGACGACTCGTAACTATCCAAATATGGTACAATGATATCAATGCATGCTCAGAGTAGGGTAATTATAATATTTATTCAATAATTCAATATTCTTGAAGAATTCCCAAAATCCAACCCCGGGCCCGCACGTTCAATTTCCGAAAATTCTTGAAGGAATCGCTCACCCGAAGCCTAAGGATCATTAATATACGATTTCTACTTGAATTTATAGCAATAAATGGGTAATTCACCAATTTTTCAAGAGCCCTAAATTAATACCAAATTCTTTATTTTTCAATGATTTAGTAGTTAATTTAGCTAGAAGATCATGAATTAAACTAGTGTTGAAGTGGAATTAACTTACCTTGACAGTAGCTAGGTTGTGGTGTGCTCTCCCCAAGCTCACAAGACTCTAATGGTGGAGGAAAATTAATGAATGGGGTGAAATCCCGAGTTCCAAAGAATATATACTGTCTAGCCTACAGGGATTCCGCACCTGCGGCTCGGGGATCGCACCTGCGGTCTCACGCCTGCGAGCTAGGGCTCGCACTTGTGGAACTGGACGGGAAGGTATAGGTTCGCACCTGCAGAGGGATGGCCGCACCAGCGGTTCTGCTCCTGGGGACTTTTGTCTGCACTTGCAAGAAAGGGGGACCTCACCAGGGGTCGCACCTACGATGCTTGGGACCATATGAGCGGTCCCGCACCTGCGGTCACACCAGAACAGGTGCACCATCAGCTATTTTAGCTAGTTTTTAGCCCTGTTGGGGGCCCAGGAGTCCCCTAGGCCCACCCGAGTCCTCGTCCAAATATACCAACAAGTCCCAAATCATAATACATACTTGCTCAAGCCTTTGGAACACCGAAAACAACGCTAAAACTCAAAATCACACCTCAAAACCCCATGAACCAAACCTAGGAACTTTAAGTTTTCTAGACTTCGCTAACAACGCGCCGAACAGACCTATACTACTCGGAATGACACCAAATTTTGCTGGCAAGTCATAAATGACATAACAAAACTATTTGCGGTCTCGTAATTCCGTTCGACGTCGATAACACAAAAACACATCCAAAACAACAATAGGAACTTAAGGAACTTCTTATTTCAATATTGGTCACCGAAATGCTCCTAGGTCATCAGAAACCCATTCCGAGCATATGCCCAGGTCCAAAATCATCACACGAAGCTACCGGAACCGACGAATCTTGATTTCGACCTCGTTTACCCAAAATGTTGACCGAAGTCAAATTTGGCCTTAAAGGCCAACCCTAAGGAACCAATTGTTCCTATAGCACTCTAAACACCTCCGAATCCCCGACCACCAATCCCCGCGAGTCATAAATCATAAAAAGCCGCTATGGGAAGTTTCATTTAGGGGAACAGGGTCCGGTAACCACAAAGCGACCTGTCGGGTCGTTATATTCTCCACCTCTTAAAAAAATGTTCGTCCTCGAACAGGTCTAGAATCATACCTGAAATGTTGAATATATATGGATATCTGCTTCGCATGTCCTCCTCGGACTCCCAGGTCGCCTCCTCAACTGGATGGCCCTTCCGCTGGACATTTACGGCATAAACTCTCTTGGACCTAAATTGGCGGTCCTATCTATCAATAATAGCAACTGGCTCCTCCTTATGGCCCAACCTCTCATCCAGCTGAATAGTGCTGAAATCAACCACATGAGAGAAGTCGGTGTGGTACCTCCGGAGCATGGATGCATGAAAAACTGGATTAACTTATGATAAACTAGGAGGCATGGCCAACTAATAAGAACCTCCCCAACTCGCCTCAACACCTCAAATGGACCTATAACCCTCGGGCTCAGCTTGCCCTTCGTCCCAAACCTCATAATACCCTTCATAGGCGAGACTTTCAACAGGACCCTATCTCCCTCCATAAATGATCCCTCACGCGCCCTCTGATCCGCGTAACTCTTCTGTCCGGACTGTGATGTACGGAGCCTCTCCTGAATCAATTTCACTTTCTCCAAAGCATCCCTCACCAGTTCGGTGCCATATAACTTAGCCTCGCCAGGCTAAAACCACCCGATAGGAGAACACATCGCCGACCATACAAAGCCACAAATGGTGCCATCTCAATGCTGGACTGATAACTATTATTGTAAGCAAACTCGGCCAAAGGCAAGAACTGGTCCCACTGACCTCCGAAGTCAATCACACATGCCATGAACATGTCCTCCAATATTTGAACTGTACGCTCCGAGTGACCATCAGTCTGATGGGTGAAATGATATGTTGAGGTCTATCTGGGTGCCCATCTCACTATCCAATGCTCTCCAAAAGTGCGGGTGAACTAAGGACCTCGATCTAATACAATGGACACCGGCACACCATGCAACTGGACTATCTCCCGAATGTAGATCTGGGCCAACCTCTCAGAAGTATATGCAGTAGCTACTGGAATGAAATGCGCTGATTTGGTCAATCTATCCATAATGACCCAAACAGCGTCAACCTTCCACAAGGTCCGAGGCAACCCAACCACGAAGTCCATAGCGATGCGCTCCCATTTCTACTCAGGAATGGGCATCTCCTAAGTAGGCCTCCATGGCCTCTGGTGCTCATACTTTACTTGCTGGCAATTAACACACCTAGTCACATACTCCACAATGTCCTTCTTCATCCTCCTCCACCAGAAATAATGCTTCAAGTCACGATACACCTTCGTAGCACCAGGATAAATAGAATATCGAGAACTTTGTGCCTGCCCTAGAATCCTCTCCCTCAGGACATCAACATTAGGAACACATAAGTGGCCCTGAAGTCTCAGAACACCATCCTCGCCAATAGTAGCCTCCTTGGCCCTACCCTGAACCACTGTCTTCCGAAGCTCCGCTAAGCATGGATCATAGAACTGACGGGCCTTAATCTCCCCCAATAACAAAGACTGAGCAACCATATGTGCTAAAACTCGACGAGGCTCTAGAGGTCTCTCCTCTGCTTCAATATAATCCAAGCTACCCATACTCTCTGCCTTCCTGCTCAAAGTATCTGCTGCCACATTTGCCTTGCCCGGGTGATAAACAATGGTGATATCATAATCTTTCAACAACTCAAGCCATCTGCGCTGCCTCAATTTAAGATCCTTCTGTTTGAACAAGTGCTGCAAGCTACGGCGGTCTGTATAAACCTCACAGTACACTCCATACAAGTAGTGCCTCCAAATCCTAAGAGCGTGAACAATCGCCGCCAACTCCAAATCGTGCACAGGATAATTCTTCTGATGAACCTTCAGCTAACGTGAAGCATAAGCAATAACTCTCCCCTCCTGCATCAATACACACCCCAAACCAACGCGTCAAGCATCGCAATATATTGTGTACATCCCATAACCGGAAGGCAATACTAGAACTGGTGCTGAGGTCAATGATGTCTTGAGCTTCTGAAAGCTCACCTCACACTCGTTAGACCATCAAAATGGGAGATTCTTCTGAGTCAATCTAGTCAATGGAGTTGCAATAGAAGAGAAACCCTCCACAAATCGGCGGTAATAGCCTGCTAGGCCGAAAAAGCTCCTGATCTCTGTAGCTGAAGTAGGACACGAACAACTTTGAACTACCTCGATCTTCTGAGGATCAACCTTGATACCCTCTCCGGATAACAAATGCCTCAAATATGCCACGAAATCCAACCAAATCTCACACTTGGAGAACTTAGCATATAGCTTCTGTTCTCGCAAAGTCTGGAGCACAACTCTCAAATGTTGCTCCTGCTCCCCCAGGCTACGTGAGTAAATCAAAATGTCATCAATGACGACAATGACAAAGGAATCAATATACAGCGTGAACACCTTATTCATCAAGTCCATGAATGCTGCTGGGTGTTAGTCAAGACAAAGGACATCCCTAGGAGCACATAATTGCCATATCGCGTACGAAAAGTAGTCTTCGGAACATCTGAAGCCCGAATCCTCAACTGATGATACCCCAATCGCAAATCAATCTTAGAAAAAACACGAGCACCCTACAACTGGTCAAACAAATCATCGATGCGCGGCAAGGGATACTTTTTCTTAATGGTAACCTTGTTCAACTGGCGGTAATCAATACACATCCGCATAGACCTAGCCTTCTTCTTCACAAATAAAACTGGAGCACCCTACGGCGATACACTCGGTCTGATGAACCCCTTAGCCAACAACTCCTCAAGCTGCTCCTTCAACTCCTTCAACTCTTTCGGAGCCATACGGTACGGAGGAATAGATATAGGCTGAGTGTCTGGAGTTAAATCAATGCAGAAATAAATATCACGGTCTGGAGGCATGCCCCGAAGATCCGAAGGAAATATATCCGCAAACTCTCGAGCCACTGGCACTGAATCAATTATCGAAGACTTGGCGGTGGTGTCCCTCACATATGCAAGATAGGCCAGACAACCCTTCTCGACCATATGTCGAGCCTTCATGAATGAAATAACCCGGCTGGCTGCACTAACTGAAGAACCCCTCCACTCCAGCCTAGGCGACTCGGGCATGGATAAAGTGATTATCTTGGCATGGCAATCAAGCACGACATAATAAGAAGATAGTCAATATATGCCTAGAATAACCTCAAAATCAAACATGTCGAGCAATAAAAGGTCACTCTGGTCTCGAACCCATAGAAGGTGATCACACAAGACCGATACACCCGGTCTACCACCACAGAATTTCCCACAGGAGAGGACACATATATAGGAGATCCGAAGGACTCACGAGAAACATCCAGAAAATGAGCAAATAAGGATGAAACATATGAATAAGTGGAGCCTGGATGAAACAATAATGAAGCCTCTTTAACACATACTGAAATAATACCTGTGATCACGGCGTCTGAGGCCATTGCATATGATCTGGCCGGAATAGCATAGAATTTGGCTGGAGCACAAGAATGAGCCCCATCGAAATGAACAGGAGCTGCCTGACCTCCCCCTGACTTGCCTTCACCTTTAGGACGACCCCTGCCGACCTATCCTCTACCTCTAGGTGGCCGGACTGCTAGTGCCGAACCCATCGGATGATAGCCTTGCTGAACGGCCTTGCCCCGATACCTGGGACATTGCCTCCCCATATGACCTAGCTCTCCATACTCATAACAACTCCCAGGTGGCATAGTCTGCTGCCCCGAAAAAGATCCCTGAAGGGCCGGAGGGCGATGAGAGCCCTCAGGCATAGCACTGAAATAAGGATCAGAGGATCACGGATGACTGGGATAACCACTATGTGAACTCTGAATGGCTGGAGGACGGTAGGAACGCTCTGGCATGGGGCTGAAATGAGGTCTCGCTGGAATACCTCGGGGAGGTGGTGAAGATGCTGAATATAAAGGCCTGCTAGGCTGACCACTACTATACTGACCCCTGCCCCTAGCTGGGGCGCCTCTGAAATCTCCTGAGAACCTAGCCCTTTTATCATGCTAACCCGGCATCCTGCTCCTCGATCGATAACTCTCGATCCTGCGAGCAATCTCCACTATGAGGTAATAAGGGTACCCATCTCCACCTCTCGAGCCATGGTGAATCTAATACCTGGATGCAACCCTGCTACAAACCTCCGCACTCTCTCAGCATCGGTGGGTGATATCATAAGTGCATGGCGTGACATCTCTGAAAACCTAGCCTCATAATCTGTCACGGACATATGCACATGCTCTAACCGCTCAAACTGACCCCGCAGCTCTTCCCTCTCAGAGGGTGGAATATATCTGTCCAAGAACATTTGTGTGAACTGCTCCCAAGTGAAAATAGGAGAATCTGCTGGCCTGCTGAAAATATAAGACTGCCACCACCTGCGAGCTCTGCCCTCTAACTGGAATGTGGTGAAATCCACTCCATGGGATGCTAGGATCCCCATGTTGTGCATTCTATCGCTGCATATATCGATGAAGTCCTGGGCATCCACACCTCGCTCATCCCCGAAGACTGGAGGGCGCAATCGAGTCCATCTGTCCAACATTTTCTGCTGATTGCCATCCGTAGCTGGTCTAGGCTCCGATGCTGCTACTACAGGCTGGGTACCACCCATGGGCAGTGTACTCGGGGTGTGATAAAATGCTATTATCGGTCCTGCGGCCTGGGAAGTAGGGTTCTGGGCTCCCTCTCCTGCCTGAGAAGTGGCAGGATCTGCTGGAAATAAACCAGTCTAGGACATAGTGTCCATAAATCTCATCATACGGCCCATGACTGCCTGGAAGCCTGGCCCCGTCATAAAGTTTACGGGTGCAAGATCTGCTGGAGGCACCTCATCCTGCTCCTTTACAATAGGGTCCTCTGGTGGCGGGACCAGAATAGCTCTGGGACGCCCTCTACCATGGGCCAGTGCCCTTCCCCGGCCTCTGCCAGCAGGGGTAGCGGCCCTTCCCGAGTGTGGAACATCATATGCGCACGTCCTCACCATCTATGAGAGAATAGAAGAATGAATTTGATAAATCATCGACTGCACGATTGAATAAGAACAAAGAGAGGTTTCCTAACACCCTATAGCCTCCTGAAGATAAGTAAAGACGTCTCCGCACCGATCCGCAAGACTCTACTGGGTTTGCCCGTGACTCGTGAGACTTACGTGAACCTAGTGCTCTGATACCATGTTGTCACGACCCAAAATCCAACACAGGTCGTGATGGCACCCAACACCGGAGTTAGGCAAGCCAACAGTTGTTTACTAGTGAGATTATCCTTATTTAACATACCAACCCCCACATATTCACAAAGTTTTAAGCTTAAATCATTTAAATAAAAGCGGAAACATTATCCAACTTAAGTAAATACAGCCACAATGATCATGATCCAATATATACAGTCCCAAAAAAAGAGTCTACTATGTGCGTGCCAGGAACTAGTGTCACAAGTCAACAGGCAAACTAGTAGAATATACAAAAGATGATACAAGTTGTACAGCTGACTGAGAGAAGTGGATAGAAATAAACAAAAGATAACTCCATAGCACTGCTGAGAATCTCCAGCACTGCTGAGAATCTCCAAGGGAGGCAACTCACCGTGGATTCAGGTCCAGAATATATGTCAAGCTCCGGTCGGATAACCAGAAACACCAGCCTCAGAACCTGTACATTTAAGTACTGAAGTGCAGCATGATTACATAAATATATATGTACCCAGTGAGTATCCTGCCTAACCTCGAAGAGGTAGTGACGAGAGGTTGATCTGACACTCACTAAGGTCCAACAGTATAATTTAGCATAATGTAATGGAAATAGTACGCATGTAAATACAGTGAAGCAACAAGTGTATATGTAAGATATTGAAATCCAGGAAGAATACTGGGAATAAATAAAATAATTACCACTTCACTTTTTCCCCAAATAGCTGTCGATTCAATATCCACGAAATTTAGTAACAAATAAATTATACACGTGAAGGGTAAGGACAACCGGCCGGAGTCATAAGATAGTCATGCCAGTGCACTTCCGAGGATTGAACGGCCCGTACCAAAAGTGCACCTCTCCATAAAGTTCTCAAATCTATGCACTGCCGAGAATCGAACGGCCCATACCAAAAGTGCATCTCTCAACCTCTCTATGCACCACCGAGGATCGAACGGCCCGTACCAAAAGTGCATCTCTCAAACTCTCTATGCACTCTCGAGGATTGAACGGCCCGTACCAAAAGTGCATCTCTCAATCCATTTATGCACTACCGAGGATCGAACGGCCCATACCAAAAGTGCATCTCTCAACCTCTTTATGCACCGCAGAGGATCGAACGGCCCGTACCAAAAGTGAATCTCTCTATCCACCGTGGCGTACGGCCCGTACCCATACGAGTGGGGGAAATCACAGTCCTCTTGCTGAATGTAAATTGCGAAGCGGCCACATGCACATACATTATTCCTTTTTAAAAGAGAATACTTTTCCGTGAACAATTTCTTACACGTTTTTCTCAAATTTCATAACATTGGAGACATAAGCAACATGTAACGTTAATTCATTGTGCATAAAGTTCTTATCAAGTAAAATACAAGGCATGATGTGGGCCTAACTACCCGGACATAATAGTATCGTACGGACTCTCGTCACTTTGTACGTACGTAGCCCCATAAATTGTCACATATAGCATTTAAATCACCTAGGGGGACAATTTCCCCTTACAAGATTAGAAAGGAGACTCACCTTGTGCCGGATCTACCCCTCGGACCAAAGATGCGCCCGAACTCCGAACTCTACATTTGAGGACTCGCAACTATCCAAATATGGTACAATGATATCAATGCATGCTCAAAGTAGGGTAACTATCCTTTTTATTCAATAATTCAACATTCTTGAAGAATTCCCAAAATCCAACCCCAGCCCCACACGTTCAATTTCCTAAAATTCTTGAAGGAATCACTCACACGAAGCCTAAGGATCATCAATATACGATTTCTACTTGAATTTATAGCAATAAATGGGTAATTCACTAATTTCTCAAAAGCCCTAAATTAATACAAAATTCTTTATTTTTCAATGATTTAGTAGTTAATTTAGCTAGAAGATCATGAATTAAACTAGTGTTGAAGTGGAATTAACTTACCTTGACAGTAGCTAGGTTGTGGTGTGCTCTCCCCAAGCTCACAAGACCCTAATGGTGGAGAAAAATGAATGAATGGGGTGAAATCCCGAGGTTCAAAGAATATATACTGTCTGCCTACAGGGATTCCACACCTGCAGTCTCGCGCCTGCAAACTGGGGCTCGCACCTGTGGAACTGGACGGGAAGGGCTGGGTTCACACCTGCGGAGGGAGGGCCGCACCACCGGTTCCGCTCCTGCGGACTTTTGTCCGCACCTGCGAGAAAGGGGAACCTCACCTGGGGTCGCACCTGCGATGCTTGGGACCATAGGAGCGGTCTCGCCCCTGCGACTGTGAAACCGCACCTGCGGTCACACCAGAACAGGTGCACCAACAGCTATTTTAGCTGGTTTTTAGCCCTGTTGGGTGCCTGGGAGGCCCTTGGGCCCACCCGAGCCCTCGTCCAAATATACCAACAAGTCCCAAATTATAATACGGACTCGCTCGAGCCTTCGGAACACCCAAAATAATGCTAAAACTCAAAATCACCCCTCAAAACCCCATGAACCAAACTTAGGAACTTTATGTTTTTTAGACTTCGCTAACAACGCGCCGAACGGACCTATACTACTCGAAATGACACCAAATTTTGCAGGCAAGTCATAAATGATATAACGGAACTATTCCCGGTCTCAGAATTCAGTTCGACCTCGATAACACAAAAACACGTCCAAAACCACAAGAGGAACTTAAGGAACTTCTTATTCCAATATTGGGCGTCGAAACGCTCCCGGGTCATCAGAACCCATTTCGAGCATTCGCCCAGATCCAAAATCATCATACTAAGCTACCGGAACCGACGAAACTCGATTTCGAGGTTGTTTACCCAAAATGTTGACCAAAGTCAAACTTGGCCTTAAAGGCCAACCCTAAGGAACCAATTGTTTGTACAACACTCTAAACACCTTCGAATTCCGGACCACCAGTCCCCGCAAGTCATAAATCATAAAAAGCCGCTATGGGAAGTTTCATTTAGGAGAACTGGTTCCGATAACATAAAACGACCGGTCGGGTCGTTATAAGTGGTTTTAGGATATGTGATTTCACTTGGTACAACTGAGAAATTTGAAAATTGATATTAGAAAGTAATTGCAAAAAATAAAGCAAGCAAATGTAATGCGCAGCTTTGGCGCTCGAGCTAGATCGCCCTCGAACCAACTGAGTGTATTATTGAAGAGTAAAAACTGAACAACAGAATAAGAGAGCTTAAGAGAGAAAATGTTATATATTTCTTTGTTATGCATGAATATGATGCTTAAAAAATGATTAGAACCCCTTTATATAGCAGAGGAGTTCTATTTATGGTAAAATTCCAAATACAGTAAGAAATTCCATGATTGGCTAATTATCCGGACCCGACTTGATACGTGTCAAGATTCCCGCCGAGATCCTCGCTCGATCTCGAATATTTCAGCTTGCTGTTGCTCGACCAGGAAACCCCTTTCGACCTCCAATCCGCTTGGTCTCGATCTTGAATAATCACCGTCGTCCGGCTCTCGACTTAGGGGTTCATCCGGTTTGAGGTAAGTAATGATTGTAAATCTTGTCTTGAGGGTATGAAACCCCGAGCTTCGCATTGTATCACTATTTTGGAGTGGCGCACATGCTAGATGATGAGTGTGTGGTGTACAACGTTGGGGATTGTGACTTGATCCATCCGGTAGCAACTAATAAGTTGCGTATTTGATTTCAAATCTTATGATACTTTATGTTTTAAGGAATATTACTATGTTTTGGGTTGAATGCCGTATTTGGGGCTCGCGCTAAGTGTTTGGACCCTTGGGGGCTTTTTACTACTATTTTCTCACTGTTTTGAATTGAAAGTTACACTCAGTCATGATATTACCTGATTACTGTTTCATTGAGTTTCATTACTCCACTTTGATGCATATGAAAGATGTTTTGGGACGAGTTCCCTATTTTTACTGATAGCCCAAGTGGCTTTTGAGATGTTTCTGACTAAGTGAGGCCGAGGGCCTATGTTGTGGGGATATTATGGGACCGGGCTACGTGCCGCAACATGTTACACTGTTTATAGTATATGAGAGGCCGAGAGCTTGAGTGATTATGCCACGAGATGGCTTGTTATAGCGCTTGGGCTGTAGGAGCCCCTCCGGAGTCTGTACACCCCCAGTGAGCGCAGATACCTACTGAGTGCGAGTGCCGAGTGACGAGTGATTGGGAGGCATGAGTGACTATTAGGATTGCCCGAGGGGCTGATTACGCGTGATTGTGAGGCATGCTGAGTGACTGATTCCGAGTGATATTATGCCCGAGGGGCGGTTTATGATATATGTTTTTGGCCTGAGAGGCTATTGATGATTTATGTCATTTTTACACTAAATTCTTCTTGAATTTCTATGTAAAATGTTGAAAATTACAATTTCAAAGGATTTTTACTGAAATCGGCTTTAAGCGTTATATATTGTCGTATCTACGATTTTAAATGAAGAACGGTAATTGTTATGGATTGATGACTTGTGTTTATGTGTTTCGTATTTCTCAGACTTTATTTACTCTCATTATTACTCAGTTGGCATACCCACATTACTCCCTGCACCTTTTGTGCAGATCCAGGTGCTCGAGCAGAGTGAGCTGTTTACCTGTCCCAGGGACTCTCGAAGTTTTTGCGAGGTAGCTGCACGCGTCCGCAACCCTGCGTTCTCCTTCTTACTTCTGTAGTAGTTGTATCTCCTAGACTTATCTTGTACTAGAGATACTGTGTCAGACTTGTACATTTTCTTTAGATGCTCGTGACTATTGACTCTGGGATTTTGGGTTGTATATATTATTCGACATGTCTTAGTCTGTCTAAAAATGCTTAAACGAGGTACCACACTGTACGTGCAATTTGTGCACATATGTATCTTGCTATAACTATAAGCATGATAATGTGATAGCGAGAATTTTTCCCTCTATGGAAATACTGAAAAGGCTATTCTACGACATTATATGAAGACATTATATATATATATATATATATATATATATATATATATATATATATACACACACACACACACACACACACACAAGAATGATGATTTCAAGGTGCAACATATTTATTCAAGTGATAATATGACTGATTTGTCATCAAATCTCTACTGAGGTCAACCTTGAAGAAGCTAGTGTACAAGATCGGGATCCGAAGGCTCAAGGATGTGAATTGATACTCTCATCAGGGGGAGTTAATACGCGTTGTACTCTTTTTCTCTTACAAGGTTTTGTCCCACTGGGTTTTCTTTGCAGGTTTTTAACGAGGCAACTAAAAGGCATATTTTTAAATATGTGTATTCTTTTTTCTTTTTTAGGATTTTTTTCCACTATATTTTTGGGATCAAGAGAAACAAGGCCGGGCACATCATACTCTTTTCTCTCCCTACTTATCTTTGCAATACGTTTCCTCTTATTTTATTATTTTATAACAATTTGCTTCTTTTCCAACAACTTCTTTATACTTACGATGTTTGACCAGAACTAATCACTAAAAATCATGCAATGCAAAGTTCCGAGTGTGTTATAGAACTTACACTAAATTAAACAGAATTGTTGCCCTTAATTTGGAGTTAATGCAATAGTCATTTACGAGCAAGACACTCGTATAGTTTAGGAAATTTATTGAGAAATTAATTTTAATAGCCGTCAAACTAAAAGAATAGTCAACAAATGTATAATATACATAATTAATATATAATTTATATATATCGGCTAGGGATTATAGATAATTTTTGTCGAGCAGTCAAATGTGTTAAAAGTCCAAAAGGAAACTGCCAGCTATGTCCATTTATAAGTAGCTTATCATAAAATTAGCCAATTCATTTATTATTACTAATATTAGCTAAATATTAATAATATTAGTCAATTATCTATTTGTAGCAAAAAAATTCAATTTTTCTTTCTTTTGAGTAGGTGTTATTAGAATAGATTGAGTACATCTTAAGGAGCTTTAATCTATGTTTTGGGGTGATTTGCTAGAGTTTTGAAGTGGTTTGAATTGAAAATTCAAATTAGAATATGAACATGAAAAAAATGATATGTGTATCACACTGTGTATCATTTGTGCATCACATATGCATCGTATTTGTACCAAATGGGTATCACATGTATATTCATGTTTACCTGTGTGTGTGTGTGTGTGTGTGTATATATGTATTTTATCACTTTATTTACTACCTCATCTATGATATTTCTTTTCCGTTTTACATCTAATATTGATCACGCTTAAAAAGATGGAAGAAGATCTTTGCGTCTGAAGTTTGAAGAGAAAGAAACTTATTTGTTTGGGTTTTTAATTTTTATATGTGTTTGGCTAGTTTTGATAAATTTATGATTAATTACTAAAAGTTGGTAAGTTGTGACTTATTTAGAACATTTATGTAAGATTCCCAAGTCCAAATTGATTTGTCCAAAATGTGCAAATTTGGGCCTCATGAACTTTACATGTGTAAGCAGTGTCCATTTTATTGCTTATCTAGAAGTTGTGTTAATATTTTAAATTTTGAAAAATTACGTGACACATCAAATATTTATATTGTATTTATTATTCGTAGCTATACTTTCATCAAATTTATCATATGTAGCTATATTTAAATTTATAGCAAAATTTTTTTGATTAAATGAGCTTTTGTGATAAATGGTGGAATATGATACATGAATGTTTATGTAATGGAGACATTTAGAGTGCTTGTGGATGGTGTGCCACATGGGTACTTTCCAGCTTCTCGAGGGCTGCGACAAGGATTCCAAACCTACCGTGTTGATTTTAGCTGAAGAAATGCTAAGCTGGGACTTGATATCATTTCAAATGATAACATCTTAGCATGCTTCAAGATCGGCCCCATCAGTCTCCTACTTTCTCTTTGATAATGATGTTCTAATATTATATAATAGCCTTAAACGGAATCTTAAGAAGCAGAAAATCTTTCTGAAAAGAAGTAAGAAGCTGATAGTAATGTTATAATGGCCAAAAGGTCAAAATCCATGAAATAAGAGATTAATTATTTTAAACTGAAACAAGAGAGCAACAAGCCCTCATAGCTTAGTTGGTTAGAATGCCTACTTAGCTGGCAAAGGTCTTGAGTTTTAATCTAAACAAGAACATTCCATTTTTTGATTTCGCCTTAATTGTATTCGTTGCGTGAACAAATACTTTAGAAACTTTTGATTTTAAACATGAGATTGATGGCTAAAAGCATGCTATTGAGATAAAATAAAATAAAGTATTTTTAAATATAAAAGGTGTAATTCTTTTGTAAAACGAACTAATAAGAAAATAATCCCAAATGAAATTAAACAAAGGGACTAGATTATTTCTTCTTTTCTCACTATACAACCTACAAATGCTAATACAAATGTTACTCATAACATTTTAGGAGCTAGAGTATCAAGATTTGAAATCCGTCCAAACCTTTCACCACAACACACCCTGTTCCTTTATATGGTAGACAATAACCAAAGAAATACTACAGACTTAAGAGGCAAAAAGAATGGGTATTGCAGTTTTAATTGCTCTACCAATATGCATTTCAATCTCCTTTTGGTGCGTACAATTGCTGTATTTGACATGGTGGCGGCCCAAAACAGTGGAAAGAGAGCTGAGGAAACAAGGAGTATATGGCCGTCCATATAGATTTCTTTATGGAAATTTAAAGGAGATGATGGAAATGAACAAAATAGCTAAGTCTAAACCCATGCCTTTGAACCACGACTATACTCCTCGACTAAATCCACTGTTCTATGAGCTCGCCACCACTTACAGTAAGTATTCGCACTAAGTTCCATGGTTTTCTTTAGCAACGCAGAACAGTAGCGAAATCAGGAATTTCACTGAATGTAAAAAAAATGATATTTGACTTATATACATAATATAATTTTCTGTCCTTTGCAGAGAAACTTTTCTTGTTTTGGCTAGGACCGATACCTCGAGTGACCATAATGGATCCGAAGCTAATACGGGAAGTTCTGTCAAATAAATCGGGTGAGTTCAGAAAACCAAAAATCAGTGCTTTCCTCAAGCTATTTGTAACAGGATTGGGGACTTACGATGGTGAAAAATGGGCTAAACATAGAAAAATTCTTAATCCAGCTTTCCATTTGGAAAAATTGAAGGTATTTTTTACTTAAATAGTTACCTTAATTACTTTTCTGTAATTTCTTTTTATGTCATTTTTTGTTCAGAGGTTCATTTTCATTTTGAACTTGCAAATGCAGCTAATGTTGGGAGCATTTACTGAATGTACAGAAGAAATGATACGCAGATGGGACAAGTTAACTGAATCAAAGGATTCTTGTGAATTTGATATTTCACAAGAATTTCATAGTTTAACTGGAGATATGCTATCAAAAGCAGCGTTTGGTAGCAACTTTGGAGAAGGGAAGTTAACATTTTCGCTTCTGAGGGAGCAATGTGAACTTGTTTTCACTGCAAAACTTGCTATTAATGTCTTCCCTTGGTTAAGGTATTTCGAAATGAAATCTATAATCTTGAAAATAAGACATACTTATGGTGACCTGATAGTATAAATATATTTTACACTGTCTTTATTTAGTTAATAAAGTTCTTGACAATTGCTCGTGTTTATGTAATAGGTTCGTGCCAACAAAAACTAATAGAAGAAGAATGTTCATCTATAACACAGTTCGTAGTTCGCTAAAAAGGATAATAGAGAAGCGAGAGAAAGAGGTACAATCAGGAAAAGCACACAATGAAGATCTCTTGGGTTTGTTAATGAAATCTAATCAAGAAGAACAACAAGGGAATAAGAACTCGAACAAGGGAATGAGTACAGAAGATGTAATAGAAGAGTGCAACTCGTTCTATTTTGCGGGTCAAGAAACTACTGCAACTTTGTTAACTTGGACTGCAATTGTTTTGACTATGCATCCTGATTGGCAACAAAAAGCTAGGAATGAAGTTCTTGAAATCATTGGAAAAGATGAGCCTAAGTTTGATCAACTGAACCAGCTAAAGATTGTAAGATTCTCCACTTATGATTTGTCCGTATATACTATTTTGATTTAAGTTATATATACTAAGAATATAAATATATTTTACATTATTAGTATACACAACTCGTCATAATAGGTTAGTTACCTTTATTATCATTTTACCGATTAAGGCTTATCTTGGAGATTTATCTGTTATTACTTTAGGATTTAAGCTATATATGCTGACACTTTAAAGATTTTATAATTCTATAAGTAAATTTTAACTTGTAGTAGCATGCAAGTTACAACTTTTACAAGAAATTTACATGGACTTACTTAAAGTACCTAATTGTATAAATATTACACCCCTCAATATACAGAACTTGAACTCTTTACAAGTTACTTGATTGTATAAATATTTTGTACGTTGCCAATGCATCAAAACTTCAACTCAGAGGAGACTTTTGGGTGCTTAAAAAAAAGGTAGCCTGATGCACAAGACATCCTGCGTTCACACGAGATCCAAGGAAGGGCCACACCATTGTAGACAACCTACCCTAATGGAAGCATTAATGACTGTTTCGCGGCTTGAACCGGTGACCTATAGGTCGCATGGAGATAAATTTACCATTACTCTAAGGCTCCTCTTCATGCTAAAGCATATCCTTCAAAAATCACTATAACAACTTCATTTGTTCCGATACTTTTTGGCTGCTATAGTGAAATGATTGTTATATAGGGATATTGTTAGATAGAGGTCTGTCTAAATCTGATTTATTTAATTCTGCTATATATGTAGGTGACTATGATCTTGCACGAAGTTCTGAGGTTATATCCATCAGGTTCTCTTGTTAGAGAAACAAACGAAGAGACAAAACTTGGAGACTATATAATTCCATCAGGTGCACAGCTTTTGGTGCCTTTGCAAATAATCCATCGCGACACAGAGCAATGGGGAGAAGATGCTCTTATTTTCAATCCAGAAAGGTTCTCACAAGGAGTATCAAAAGCAGCCAAAGATTTGATGTATTTTCCCTTTGGTTGGGGTTCTCGTATATGCCTTGGAATGAATTTTGCTATGATTCAAGTCAAACTAGTTTTGGCTAAAATCTTACAGAATTACTCGTTTGAGCTCTCTCCCTCCTATGCTCATGGCCCGACCATGACCGCTCTGGTTCTTCAACCACAGTATGGTGCCCCTGTCATTGTTCGAAAGCTTTAGCACTATTTCTGGCTGCTGGTTTCTTGCACATTAGTTATAAGGCAGGACATGTGTATTTCTAATGGAAGAATATGTTAAAATAAGGTGAGCTTTTTCTAGTTGAATTAACTTATCCTCCTTTATTTTAATTTATTTGAACTTTTCCGGAACATGAGGATTGAATTGACTAATTTTTTATGTAAATTCAGACTTAGATTCTTTAAGTTTTTTAAAATAAAATTTATATATTTTAGAAAGTAAATAAAAATATTATAAGGTACAATAGTTAAAAACTATATTTGAAAAAAAATATGGTGAAAAAAAATCTTATTTGACTCTTCAAACGAAATTTTACACTAAGCTTATATTAATATAAATAAGACTATTAATCTTATGACATCAAACTAGTTGTGTGTACAACATACCAAAAATATCTTTTTAATCTCATGATCTTAAATATGTTATTAAGGGTGAAATGAAAATGTCGAAACTAAAACTTACCAAAAATAGATAGATGACATTTCTTTTTTTAAATAGATTAAAAGAAAAAGTAAGACGTATAAATTGATATAGAAGGAGTGTCAGTTAGCTCTATTTACTTTTTAAATGATCCAATAGATTTTACATTAACTGAAACTAATTAAACTCTTTCTAAAGATGTTGTGGTTGTTATATGCGGTTCTAAATATAATGTATTTTATCATTAATCCTTATTTCAGTGGCAATTACAGATCGTCCTGCGCAAATAATCAGGACAAACTTTGCTATTCCCTTGTTTTTTTCTTTTTTTGTGCCATCTTTTGTTTCTTCAATAAAGATTAACATATTTAATATACTTTTCTGTTAGCGAATGCAATTAGTCACAACTAACCGGTCAGTTTTCTATTTTACCAAATAAACTGTTAATAATCTTGTTTTTGCTTATCACATTCATAAAGAGAGTAAATACAATCTCTATGTCACAGCATTTCAGGAATTTATTCATTCCATTCCAAAAGTTCAAAAAATCGCTGCTGCTGCCCGCTGTTGCAATTAGGGGTGGGCATCGGTCGGTTCTGTTCGGTTGTGAATGTTATCGGAATATTGGTTATCAGTTTATAAATATGCTAAACCGATAACCGAACTAATAAGATATCGGTTATCGGGTATCGATTAGTCGGTTATCGATCTTTATCGGTTCGGTTATTTGTTTACCCGATAAGAATAAAAAATATCTAAAAATTTCATATTTTTTAATAGAAATCGTGACCATACTGTTAAGAGAATGGAACTGAATTTTTAAAAAAGAGTGATTAAAACGGACTCCCTCGAACCCTCAGAACACTCAAAACAATGTTAAAACCACGATTCACATCCTAAAACCAATTAAATCAAACTTATGAACTTCAAGTTCTTAAATCTACTTCCAACACGCCGAAACGTACTTACACAATTCCGATTGACACCAAATTTTGCGTGCAAGTCTTAAATGACATTACAGAATTATTCCCAGTCTCGGAATTGCCTTTGGACCTTGATAACCTCGAAACACGTTCCAAACCTCAATTATAAAATTATAAGAATCTAATTCCGCTATTTGGCGCCGAAACACATCCGGGTCATACAAAACCCGTTCCGTACATACGCCCAAATCCGAAATCATCATACGAACCTATTGGAACTTTCAAATCCCGATTCTGATGTCGTTTACACAAAATGTTGACCGGAGTCAAACTTGGCCTTTAAGGCCAACCTTAAGGAACTAAGTATTCCAATTCTAACCCAAACTCTTTCAAATCCCGAACCAACCATCCCCGCAAGTCATAAATAACTAAAAGCAAATACAGGAAGTCTTATTTAGGGGTAGGGGATTCTAGGAAGCAAAAAGACTGGTCGGGTCATTACGTTCTCCTCCTCTTACACAAACGTTCGTCCTCGAATGGGTCTGGAATCATACCTGGAGTGATGAACAAGTGTGGGTATCTGCTCTGCATGTCCTCCTCGGACTCCTAAGTCGCCTCCTCGACTGGTTGGCCCCTCCACTGGACCTTCACGGCGTAAAACCTCTTAGACCTCAACTGGTACTAAAGTCTAACACATGAGACAAGTCGGCACGGTACGTCCGGAGCATAGATACGTGAAAAACTATATGAACACTTGATAAGCTGGGAGGTAGAGCAAGCTCATAAGGAACCTCCCCAACTCGCCTCAACACCTCAAATGGGCCAATAAACCTTGGGCTCAACTTGCCGTTCTTCCCGAACCTCATAATACCCTTTATCAGTGAGATTTTCAAGAGAACCTTCTAGTCAACCATGAATGATACATCACGCGCCTTCTGATCCGCGTAACTCTTCTATCTGGATTGTGCCGTGTGAAGCCTCTCCTAAATCAACTTTAACTTTTCTAAGGAATCCTTTACCAAATCAGTACCGTATAATTTAGCCTCGCCAGGCTCAAACCACCCGACGGGGAAACGACACCGCCGTCCATATAAAGCCTCAAATGGAGCCATCTTAATGTTGGACTGATAACTGTTGTTGTAAGAAAACTTGGCCAAGGGAAAGAACTGGTCCCACTGCCCTCCAAAGTCAATCACACATCCCCTGAGTATGTCCTCCAATATATGAACTGTCCGCTCCGACTTCTCGTCGGTCTGAGGATGAAATGTTGTGCTGAGCTCTATACGGATGCCCAACTCACTCTATATGACTTTCCAAAAATGTGAGGTGAACTGAGGACCTCTATCTAATATGATGGACACGGGCACACCGTGCAACTGAACTATCTCCCAAATGTAGATATGGGCCAACCTCTCTGAAGTATAAGTAGTGGCCACGGGAATGAAGTGTGCCGATTTGGTCAAGCTCTCTACAATAACCCAAACCGTATCGAACTTCTGCAAGTTCCATGGTAACCCAACTACAAAGTCCATAGTGATGCGCTCTCATTTCCACTCAGGTATAGGCATCTGCTGGAGTAGGCCCCCTGGCTTCTGGTGCTCATACTTAACATGTTGGCAATTTAGACATCTAGCCACATACACCACTATGTGTTTCTTCATCTGCTGCCACCAGTAGTGTTGCCTCAAGTCACGATACATCTTCGTAGCACCTGGATAAATAGAATACCATGAACTGTGTGCCTCCTCTAGAATCCTCTCCCTCAAGCCATCAACATAAGGAACAGATAGGCGACCCTGAAGTCGCAGAATACCATCCTCGCCAATAGAAACTTCCTTGACACCACCCTGTAGTACTGCCTCTCTGAGAACTGCCAAGTGAGGATCATCGAACTGTCGAGCCTTGATCTATCCCTATAATGAAGATTGAGCAACAACATACTCAAAAACTCGACTAGGCTCTGAAATGTCCAGCCTCACAAGTCTGTGAGCCAAGGACTGAATGTCTAGGGCTAGTGGCCTCTCCTCCGCTGAAATGAATGCCAAGCTACCCATACTCTCCGCCTTCCTACTTAAGGCGTCTGCAACCAAATTCGCCTTGCCGGGATGATAAAGAATGGTGATGTCATAATCCTTCAGTGAATCAAGCCACCTACGTTGCCTCAAATTAAGGTCCCTTTACTGGTGCTGCAAATTGCGGTGGTCTGTATAAATATCAAAAGACACTCCATACAAGTAATGCCTCCAAATTTTAAGAGCATGAACAATTGTTGCCAACTCCAAATCGTGCACGGGGTAGTTCATCTCATGACTCTTCAACTGACGTGAAGCATATGCAATAACTCACTCCTCCTGAATCAATACACACCCTAAGCCAACACGTGAAGCGTCGCAATAAACTCTATACATCCCCGTACCGGAAGCCAACATTAGAACTAGTGTTGTGGTCAAAGCTGTCTTGAGCTTCTGAAAGGTCGCCTCACACTCGTCGGACCATCAGAACGGAGGATCCTTTTTGGATCAATCTAGTCAGAGGGGTTGCAATGGATGAAAAGCCCTTGAAAAACTGACGATAATAACCTGCCAATCCCAAGAAACTTCTGATCTCGGTCGCTGAAGTGGGACGTGGCCAACTCTGAACTGTCTCATTCTTTTTTGGATCCACCTTGATACCCTCTCCGGATACCGCATGCCCCAATAATGCTATAGAATCCAAAAAAACTCACACTTGGAGAATTTAACATACGAGTTTTGTTCCCGCAATGTCTGGAGCACTACTCTCAAATGCTGCTCATGCTCCCCCAGGCTACATGAGCAGATAAAGATGTCATCAATAAAGACAACGAAAAAATAATCAATAAGGCATGAGCACCCTGTTCATCAAATCCATAAACGTTGTTGAGGCATTAGTCAAGCCAAAGGACGTCACCAGGAACTTATAATGACCATATCTAGTACGGAAGGCAGTCTTCGGAACATCTGGGTCCCGAATCCTCAACTGATGATTCCCCGATCTCAAGTCAATCTTAGAAAACACCCTAGAACCCTACAACTAGCCAAACAAATCATCGATGCGTGGAAACGTGTACTTGATCTTGATGGTAACATTGTTCAACTGTCGTTAGTCAATATACATCTGCATAGTTCCATCCTTCTTAAAACAAACACTGGCGCATCCCAAGGCGATACACTTTGTCTGACAAACCCTTTAGCTAGAAAATCCTCAAGCCGTTCTTTCAATTATTTCAATTCTTTCAGAGCTATATCGTACAGTGGAATGGATATAGGTTGGGTGCCTGGAGCCAAGTCAATACAGGAATCGATATCACGCTCTGGTGGTATGCCTTGGAGGTTAGAAGGAAACACATCAGCGAAATCTCGGACTACTGGAACTGAATCGATCGTTGGGGACTCTGCGGTGGTGTCCCGCAAATAAGAGAGATAAGCCAAACAACCCTTCTCGACATACGTTGAGCCTTCAGAAAAGAAATAGCCCGACTAGCTGCACTAACTGAGGAACCTCTCCACTCCAATCTTGGCAACTCAGGCATGGCTAATGTAACAATCTTGGCATGGCAATCTAGGATGGTGTGATAAGGAGATAACTAGTTCATTCCCAGAATGAACTCAAAGTCGGTCATATCAAGTAACAAAATGTCCACTCTGGTCTCGATCCCACAAAATGTGACTACACATGACTGATAGATCTGGTCCACAACCACAGAGTCGCCCACCGGAGTGGACACATAAACAGAAGTACCCAAGGACTCATGAGGAGTATCAAGGAAATGGGCAAACAGAGATGATACATACGAATAGGTGGATCCTAGATCAAATAATACCGAAGCCTCCCTACCACAGACTGAGATAATACCTATGATAACGGCGTCTAAGGCTAATGCACTTGGTCTGGCCGTAAAAGCATAGAATCTGGCTGGAGCGCTGGCTGGCTGGCCTCCACCCAATTGAATAGCAGCTGGCTAACCTCCCCCTTTCTGGCCTCCACGTCTAGGACGAACCCTACCCACCTGTCCTCCACCTCTAAGTGTCCGGACCACCGGTGCTGAAACCATAGGTTGATGGCCCTGGTGCATTGCCTTGCCCTGAAGTCTGGGGAAAAACCTCTTCATGTAACCTGGATTCCCACACTCATAACAACCTCTCGGCACCATAGACTACTGCCCTGAAGACTGGCCCTGGTGGCTAGAATAACCACCGGAGGAACCCTGAATGGCTGGGGGACGATATGAACTCTTTGGCATGGTACTGAAATAGGCACTGGAAGAACCCTGATGACCAGAATACCCGCCGGAGAAACCCTAAATAGCTAGTGGGCGATAAGAACTCTCCGGTATCGCACTGAAATAAGGCATCACTAGAGCACCTCGAGGAGGTGGTGGTGGTGCTGAATATGGGGCCCTACTTCGCTGGCCCCTGCCAAACTGACCTCTGCCCCTAATCGGAGCACCTCTAAAATCTCCAGAAAATTGAGCTCTCATATCATGCTGCTCTTGCTCCCTACTCCTCAACTGATAGCCCTCAATCCTGCGAGCGATCTCTAGTACTATCTGATAAGAAGTCCCCATATCCACCTCTCGGGTCATGTTGGCCCTAATACCAGAGTTCAACCCTGCTACAAATCTCTGCACTCTCTCTGCTTCAGTAGGAAGTATCATAAGTGCATGACGATACAACTCAAAAAACCTCGCCTCGTAGTCGGTCACTGATATTAGACCCTACTCTAGCAGCTCAAACTGGTACCACAGCTCTTCACTCTCAGAGGGTGGGATATACCTATCTAGGAATAACTGAGTGTAATGCTCCCAAGTGATAGGAGGAGAATCCGCTGGCCTACCAAGAACATAACACTACCACCATCTACGGGCCCTGCCCTCTAGCTGGAATGTTGTGAAGTCAACCCCATGAGACTCTAGTATCCTCATGTTGTGCAGCCTGTCCTTGCACCTATCAATAAAATCCTAAGAATCCTCATGACGCTCGCCCCCGAAGATAGTAAGGTGAAGTATAGTCCATCTATCTAATGACTTATGCGGATCGCCGTCCGCAGCAGGTCGGGGCTCAGGTGCTGCTGCTGCAACTGGCTGGGCTCCGCTCATGGGTATGGTACCCGGAGTCTGATAAACCACAACTGCAAGTCCTGGGAAGTAGGGGTCTGTGCTCCCTCTCCCGCCTGAGATGTGGCCGGGTCCGCTGGAAATAAACCAGCCTGGGTCATAGTGTCATGAACCGCATCATACGGCCCATGACCTCCTGAAAGCCCGGTGCTGTCATGAAATCCACCGGGGCAGAATCTACTACGCGCACCTTGCCCTGCTCCTAAACGATAGGGTCCTCTGCTGAATCCGCTGGTTGTGCAACTGGGTAGATTTAGGATGACCTCGTCCCCTACCACGGGCTGGTGCCCTCCCAAAGCCTCTAGCAATGGGGGGAGCAGCTCTTCCCCGGTTACGAATGTCAACCGTACACGTCCTAACCATCTGTGAGAGAATAGGAGAATTAAATTTAGTATACCATTAACTGCACGATAGAATGTGAATAAAGTGAAATTTCCTAACACCCTATAGCCTCCCGAAGATAAATAAAACGCCTCTGAACTGATCCGCAGGACTCTATTACGTTTGCTCATTACTTGTGAGACATATGTGAACCTAGTGCTGTGATACCATGTTGTCACGACCCAAATTCTATTCTAGGTCGCGATGGCGCCCAACCCGAAGTTAGGCAAGCAAACACTATTTGACAAGTGAGTCCCACCTTATTCTATTAAAGACGTTTCCAACAATATCTTTTTTTTGTGCACTAAGCATGTAAAAGAAAATATGAAGGCAATTTAAATCGCAAATGACAAAAAGAGTCGATTTTAAATAATTACATCTCCAAAAGAATACTCTACCAATGTGTGTGCCAGGAACTAGTGTAACAAGTATACGAGTATCTAGTAGAATGAACAAAAGAATACATCTACCATATTGTTCGAACTAGAGTAGACAAAATAAGCAAAAAGGAAAAAGACTCCAATTTGATGCTAAGTGGCATCAAGAGAAGCAGCTCAACATGGAACCCCTGTCCCAGAAATCAAGAACGTGCTCCGGACTGGTAACTAGATGGAACCGCCTCAGAACCTGTACAATTAAGTACCGAAGCTTAGCATGAGTACATAAACATTATGTACCCAGTAAGTATCCAGTCTAACCTCGAAGAAGTAGTGACGAAGGGTCAACTTGACACTTACTAGGGCCAAACAATATACTTAAGCATGTGACTAAGCATGTACACCAAGGACAAATAACAAAAAAATAACAGGAAAATCACAAGCTTTTCTATAATGATATATATATGCATAAATCCTTGTCATTTCAGTTGAATATTTATATCCCAGGGCATTTAAAAAGTCTAAAAATCGCGGGAAAGTTCCACAAATATCATGCACATATAATTCCTAGGTGGTACGGACCGATCCAACACAAATATAAATGTGCATTGCCGAAGGGTCGAACGTCACGGACCATAGATGCATCTATTAACCTGCCGAGGCGAACGACCCGCTCCCATGAGAGTGTTGGAAAGAATCACTCCGCTCGTGGAATATAATTGTGACGCGGCCAAATATAAACATAACATATTACTCTTCTTCCTTAATTCCGTTTAAAAATAATAATTTACTTGAAACTTTCAATTTTCTTAATATCTTGAAATAAATTTTCTACCCAATGCAATTAGCGTATGAAACAAATAAATAGTGTTCACAAGGAATGGTGTGTACCTAAACTACCTGGACATAACAAATATAGTCACCACGTACGGACCTCATCACCTCGTGCGTACGTAGTCCCCACAATTATTCACACATCATATAAGTTCACCTATGGGGAGATTTCCCTCTTACAAGGTTAGAAAGAAGACTTAACTCATTTCCAGGACTACTTCCAACTCAAGAACGCCCCCGAACCTCCGAATACGTTGCCCCGAAACTCAAAACTAACCATACATCACATAAACTAATCAATATATGCTCAAAGATTCACAATTTCCCTATTTAAATGGTTACCCAACATAGTTTGCAAGATTTCTAAAATTCACCCTCAGACCCACATGCTCGGATTCCGTAAATTTTTAAGGGAAATTGTTACCCATAACCTAAGGATCAATAATATATGATTTTTACTAGATTCCATAACAAATTTCGTGGTTAAATCCTATTTTTTTTAAAACCCTAGGTTTTACTCTGAACCCATAATTTTCACTAATCTTTGTGTGTTAATCTATCCAAAAAATAAGTAATAAAGTCACATTAAGTAGGAAATACATCACCCAAGGTATTAAGTCTAAATCTCTGCTTTGGGAGCTCCTAAATCGCCCAAGGTTGTAATAAATTCCCTCAAATATGCCTAAGTATCGACTTTAAAACGACCTCACTGCTTCCAGTGCTTTCGCACCTGCGGCGAGTGGACCACACCTGCGGTGTCGCTTCTGTGGGACATAGTCCGTTTCTGCGGAAGGAGGAAGGCTGGCAAGGGATCGAACTTGTGAAAGGGGGCCGCATCTGCAGATCCTGGCATCCGCTCAAAGGTCGCATCTGTGAGGCTTCGACCACTTTTGCGGTCTCGCACCTGCGACTGGCCAACCGCAGGTGCGGTCTCACCAGAACTGGTGCACCAGCAGCTCACTTAAGGCCAACCATAAGGAACTAAGTGTTCCAATTCTAACCCAAACTCTTCCAAATCCCCAAACAACCATCCCCGCAAGTCATAAATCAATAAAAGCAAATACATGAAGTCTTATTTAGGGGTACGAGGTTCTAGGAAGCAAAACAAACAGTCGGGTGTTACAGGCATCTTCGACCTCAGATGATTTGCGGACTTTACCCAAATCTTTCTTCGAAACTTCTTCATCACGAGGTAGGGCTTCGTCAACCGCCACTAATTTAGCGGCGTTGGTGGTCTCGACGGTCTTCCTCACTCGGGTCACCAGCGCCGAGTTGTCGCCTTCATCATCATCATCATCTTCTTCCCTTAGGGTAAACATGCTTCTCAAAAAAGTGTTTCTGGGAAGAAGCTACTTTTTTCTGCTTCTCCAAAACTGCTTTTGCTTCTCCTCAGAAGCACTTTTTTCCTCCTAAAAACTTGATCAAATACTTCAAATTTGAAAAAAAAGAAACATGCTATTAGTATTATCGTTCCCTTCATTTAGCTACGGGTCACGTGCACTTGGTTCCCGAAATTTTTCCATATCAGACACGTTACTTTAAAATAATCTTATATCCAAAATTCTTCTTCACATTTTAATTTAACTTGTTTATCAACATCAAGGTGCTTCCTTTTGGTTTAACACATTATAGCCATAACTCTAGGTTAAGCATGGAGGAAAAAGACAATTATATCCTAGTTAGTCGCTTATAGTTTTCAACAATTAGAGAGGTAAAAAAGTATAGCTATTTGTGATTTTTATTCCCTTTTTTGGTCATAGAAGTCGAGTTCACATTGTAAATATATATCTATACTATATTATTAACACGAATGCCTTTAGCGAAATATTGGTCGTTTTTTTTACTCTTAAAAAATAGAGTTTATATTTGACTACATTGTCATTTAATTATTCTCCTAATATATTAGGGCTTTGGAAACAATAAAATATTTGCTCATTCTTTATTTGAACTAGCTAGAAATCCTAATATTGAGAATTTCGATATGGAAGAGCTTTAATTTGTTGAACGTATTATAGTGAGATTATTCTTCTTCCCAAGTTATTCTTTTTCATTTTCTTACTTTGTTATAGTTAATTTAATCTATACCAATAAATAACTAACTTAAACTAACTTAATTTTCAATATATTTATTAGTTAAACTTAATATCATTGTACCAATAAACATATAAAATATATCACATACTACTTATCCGTTAGTTTATGTCATCTATACAGTTAATTTGGGTATCCTTCCTAATCATGTAGAAATTAATAATTATATTAAGTTAGAAAAGTACATCTGTAAAGATTTAATAAATTGGTGATTGTTATATGGATTAAGTTGTATATTAATCGTATTCTTTTTATAATGTTAGTAAATTGTAACCTTTGAGAGTAATTAGGTAATATTTTTAATTTAATTACCATGTTTATAAAGAGATAACATGTAATTATCTCATAAGTTACGTGATTGTGCTAACTTTCTAAGCAATGCATATAACTTATACACAATATGATAGTAATATAATAGTGAAATATGTTGATAGTATAATTTCTTAATAAAATATATGATAAGTATTCTCTTTAAATTTTATTAAATCAAACTTACTATGAATTGATTTATATTCAACGAAATTATTAAGATAGAAAAATCAACATATTTGTTTTATTTCACTTTGAACATATTTTTCAGCCCTTCTTGTTTTTTTTCTTCTTTAAATAAGCTTTTGTTTTTCTTATTAGGTGACAAGAATTATCTTTGTGAAGCTACGATAGAGAGTTATTTTATTTTTTAAAATAAGAATCTTAAATTGTGATGATAAATAAGTTTCTTGGGTAGTACATATTTATTTTAAACTAATTATTATTAATTTTTTTTTTTTGGTAATGTCAGATTCTCAAGTAAGCTTCTTCTAAGTTAATACTTCAAAACATACTTTAAATTTTTTCCATCTTAAATCTTCAAGGATTGCATGTTCTTGTTGAAAGTAAAAAAAGGGGCATAATGGCACGTGGAATTAAAGTGATAAACTTATGAAACCAAAACAAATTCTAAAGTTGAACATATCAACGGATGATATGATAATTTTCTTTATTGAGTTAGATATATAAATTTATCTTTTTTATGAAAATATACTTTTCTTTTATTACTCAAACACAAATTTTTATATAATTTTAAAATTTTTACTCATTCAGTTACGGTACATGCACAACGCACATGCCTGTAGACTAGTCAAAGAAAGTAGCTCAAATATATGATATACATTTAATTAAGGGATTTATTTAAAGCAAGCATACCTAATAAATGTGTGTATCTAAAATATATATTTTGCATTCATTTGTTTGATATAAATACGAGATGTAGGTAAATTTCACAGTAGGATAATACATCAACATTAAAACCTTTTCTTTTCTTTAGGTTCTGAACTTGTAGTTAATACAGAATAATAGAATTATACATTAGTAAGTATGTATACAGTAGAAATCAGGGGCTGCTATATCTCACTATTTGATCGAGACTAGAACGTTGCATCGAAGAGCCGAAGCACTGGGTTTGTGATCGAAATCTCTTTCGAGATCAAAGTCGGTATCAATCGAAGTCAGGGGAGATAGACCTCGAGTAACATTGGGGACATATTAGTAACAGAAAGAGCGAGATATCCACGTTTGGTCGAGGATCGTGGCATGAATCTCGGAACTGATCAAATCAGAACCGGTTAATTAGCTGTTTATACGATTTCCTTCTGCAATTAGAGATATACAATAATTATGATTCCTCTACTATATAAAGAGGAGTTCCAATCATTTGTAAACACAATTATTCACTGAGAGAAAGCTATACAACTCTTTCTTTCTTTCTTTCTCGTTATTGTTCATCAGCCTATTCTATCTTAATTGTTCTTACATTGTTATCACCTTGAGAGTACCTTAGTTCGAGGCTGAGTTCTTGTTCGCATACTGATTTGATTTATTTCTAGTTTAATTCGGTCATTTTTTTCTTAGTTATCAATTGGTATTGCGTGAAATCACATATCCTTAAAACCACAATATAAGTTTAATTGTTATCCAAATTTTAGGGTAAACAGTTTGGCGCACACCGTTGGGCTAAGGATAATAGTGATTATTCAATAGTGATTCCGATAACACACACTACGTTAATCTTGTTCATGTCAAGTATTTTTGTTTTCAGGTTAAAACTATGTCAAACTAACAAACAACACCCACACATGGTGACAATGGCCTCGAATTTCACGGGGAAAACAACAACATAGTTTCTCCAGGGGTTGAGGTACCACAAGTTGATCTCGAGGGAGAAATGATTGGCAATCCAGTCGACATCAGCTCGCATATCGCTCTAAATGTGGATCTGGGCGCGAACCTCGAAGGAAGTGTACGCAGAGAAGGCCGATCTGGTGGTCGAGGTACACAGGCGGAGGATATGGAGGACTCATTCTCCAAGTGATATTCGAGATGCTACAGGCTCAACAAGCCGCTATTGCACAGCTACAGAATCAACATCGATCGCAGAGTGAGGTTAAATCGAAAATCGCCCGCCGGACTGTGCCAGTACCAGAAAGGTCTAATACTAATGAATCGGGGAATGACCCCGCAATAATGAATATGCTCGAGGAACTCACCAAACGAATCGAAGTGGGAGAGAATAAAATTGAGGCAAATGATAAGAAAGTGGAAACGTACAACTCCCGGTTGATCAGATATCGGGGGCACTTCCAATTTTGAAAGGAATGGATTCAAAGAAATTTATACAAAGGTCGTTCCCTCCAAGTGAGGATCCAAAGCCTATTCCCAAGAAATTTTGTATTCCAGAAATCCCAAAGTATAATGGGACCACCGATCCCAACGAGCATGTCACCTCCTAGCTCAACGACTGCTAGGACCATACACACCTGGATCTACACATAAAGTGCAGGGTGTAGCATGAGTACAACCAAATCAGCAAGTAACAGAATTAAATAAAGAACTGAAAAGAAGTGACGAGCTATGAGAACACAGTTCATTTCGAAAGTTACAGTAAAGGGTGAACATGCTTTCAAATCCGGTAGTCAAGTCAAGTCCGTTTGAGCTCAAGTAAAACAATATGAAACTTCCAAAAATTTCACAATAACAACAAATAGCAACAAAATGCAAAAATAAATAAAAGCAAATATAGCATCTCGAGGCAACAACCACTCAACTCATGTCAATAGCTCATTATCTCGGCTCTTAGCCCTCAATGCATACTCTCAATAGGTACATGCGCTCATTGGGGTGTACAGACTCCGGAGGGGCTCCTACAGCCCATGCGCTATATTGTTGCGGCATGCAGCCCGACCTAATATTGTTGCAGCGTGCAGCCTGATTCAATATTACTGCGACGTGCAGCCTGATCCATAAATATTGCTACTGCGTGCAGCCCGATCCTGAAGGCTTATTGCGACGTGCAATCCAATCTAATATTCTTGCGGCGTACAGCCCGATCTAATATACGTCACATACCTCACAGCTCAGCACTCAGGCCCTATCTCAGTCACTAGCCTCTCCAGCCTCACAGAATAACAAAATAAATATCCCAAACAGAGTATACAAAGAGTATCAACAAGAAATGAGAGAGAGCTGAGAAATAATACACAAGTAAGAGGGTGAGTGAATACAAGACAATAATTAGCAGTCAATTAAACAAGTATACGACCGATGCGGGTCCCAAAAATGATATCATATAGCCTATGCATGGTTTTTAACATGAAAGGCAGTCAAATTACTCAAAGGTGAAACAAGTAATAACAATGGCTATTAGACTTTACAGTCTCCCGGGACGGACCAAGTCTCTATCCTGAATAGTGAACGCTCAGACGCCCATCACCTAGCATGCGCGTCACCTCTAAATATTCACATCACACAAATACTTGGGGTTTCATACCCTCAAGACCAGATTTAAGACTGTTACTTACCTCAACATTGTAGAAATCATACTCCGGAATGCCCTTTCCTCTCAAATCGGTCTCCAAATGCCCCCAATCTAGTCACAAACAGTACAACACCATTAAAATAGGTTTAAGGGATCAATCCCACAAGAAAACTACTAAATTAGAACCAAAAATCTGAATTCGACTCAAACCCGGTCCTTTGGCCTATGTCTTGAAATCTCAAAAAATTCACAAAACTCGAAAGCCCATTCACTCACGAGTCTAGTCATACCAAACTAACAAAAATCCGACCTCAATTTCCCCTCTCAAACCCCAAAATTCACTCTCCAATTCCCAAGTCCTAAACCCCTAAATTTCTAGCTCAAACCCTTAATTAGATGATGAAGAAAGACATAGATTCACAAAATTTAGGCGAATCCGAGTTAAAATCAGTTACCCCAATGTTCTCTGTGAAAACCTTCTAAACATTGCCTCTCTCCCGATTTCCTCAAGTCCAAAATCGAAAATGAAAGTCGAAAAATCGAGTTGGTGTTTTTTATGCCAGGAATACCGCTCCTGCGGACAAGTTTAACGCTTATGCCGCTGTACCTGCGGAAAAGCCATTGTAGGTGCGAATTTCACTTAAAATCCAAGACTCTGTTCTTGCGACCCCACAACCGCATCTACGCCTATTGATTGTGCGGAAATCCATCGCACCTGTGGCTCCCTCACGTACCTGCGCCCAACTACCCGCATCTGCAACTCTCGCACTTCTCCAACTCCAAACAATCTGGTAACCACCCGGAACCACCCCCAGGGCCTCAGGACCTCAACCAAACATACTAACAGGTCATATAACCCATATGAACTTAGTCGATCCCTCAAATTACTCAAAACAACATATAAAACACCAAATTACACCCGGATTCAAGCCTAAGAACTTCTAAACTTTCGAATTCTGCAAAAGACGTCGAAACCTATCAAATCACGTCCGATTAACCTCAAATTTTACACACACGTCAAAAATGACATCATGAACCTACTCCAACTTTTGGAAATCCCTTCCGACCCTGATATCAAAATTTCCATAGCCGACTAAAATCGCCAAATTTTCAACTTTTGCCAATTCGAACCTAATTCTACTACGGACCTCCAAATCACCTTCCGGGCACGCCCCTAAGTTCAAAATCACCTAAAGAAGCTAACAGAACCATCAAAATTCAAATCTGAGGTCGTTTACGCACAAGTTGACACCCGGTTGACTTTTCCAACTTAAGCTTCCAACAAAGAGACTAAGCGTCTCAATTTCTCTTTGACACCACTCGAAACTCGAACTAACCAACCCGGTAAGATATTATACAACTGTAAAGCATGAAAAAAGAAGAAGTGGGGGAAACGAGGCTATAAATCTCGAAATGACCGGCTCGATCGTTACATTCTCCCCTTCTTAAACAAACGTTCATCCTCGAACGAGTCTAGAAATATAGATGGAGTCTCAAATAGGTGTGGATATGTGCTCCGCATCTCTCGCTCAGTCTCCCAGGTGGCCTCCTCCACATGCTGATCCCTCCACTGAACCTTCACTGAAGTTAGGTCTTTTGATCTCAACTTTCGAACCTGTCGCTCCAAAATGGCGATCGACTGTACATCATTATTCATATCACCCTCCAACTGAACTGTGCCGAAATATAAAAATGGTACAGATTGCTCATATACTTTCAAAGCATAGAAACATGAAACAGTGAGTGGACACTCGACAAGCTTGGTGGCAAGGTAAGCTTGTAAGTCACCTCCCCTATTCTCTGAAGTACCTCAAAAGGCCCAATGAATCGGGGGCTCAACTTGCCCCTCTTCCCAAAACTCATAACACTCTTCATGGGTTATACCTTCAGCAAAACCTTCTCACCGACCATGAAAGACACATCATGGACCTGCCTGTCTGTATGGCTCTTCTGCCTAGACTGCACCGTGCGAAGCCGCTCCTGAATGAATTTCACCTTGTCTAATGTATCCTAGACCAAGACAGTACCCAAGAGCCTAGCCTCACCCGGATAAAACCATCCTACTGGAGATCTACACTGTTTCCCATATAAAGCTTCATTCGGATCCATCTGAATGCTCGCCTGATAACTATTATTATATGCAAACTCCGCGAGCGGCAGAAATTGGTCCCATCAACCCCCTAAATCAATGACACAAGCGCATAACATGTCCTCCATTTGGATGGTGCACTCGGACTGTCCCTTCATCCGAGGGTGAAAGATTGTGCTCAACTCAACCTGAAGACCCAACTCTCGCTGCATGGCCCTCCAAAACTGCGATGTAAAATGTGTGCCTCTATCTGAAATGATGGAAACTGGGACACCATGAAGGCGAACAATATCTCGGATGTAAATCTCAGCCAACCGCTCTGAAGTGTAGGTAATATCAACTGGAATAAAGTGCGTGGACTTGGTCAGCTAATCCACAATTATCCAAATAGCATCGAACTTCCTCGAAGTCCGTGGGAGCCCAACTACAAAATCCATGGTGATCCGCCCCCACTTCCACTCTGGGATCTCTAACCTCTGAAGCAATCCACCCGGTCTCAGATGCTCGTACCTAAACTTATGATAGTTGAGACACCGAGCCACAAAGCCGACTATATCCTTCTTAATCTGCCTCCACCAATAGTGATGTCTTAAATCCTGATACATCTTTGCGGCACCCGGATGGATGGAATACCGTGAGCTGTGGGCCTCCTCAAGAATCAACTCCCGAAGCTCCTCCACATTGGCACACATATCCGGCCCTGCATCCTCAACACTCAATCATCTCTAGCATCACCTCGTCGAACCCTGTCCTGAAGGACAAGCAGATGGGGGTCATCATACTGACGTTCCCTGATACGATCATAAAGAGAAGACCTAGAGACCACAGAAGCCAATACCCGACTCAACTACGAGATACCCAATCTGACAAGCTGGCTAGATAAGGTCTGAACATCCAATGCTATAGGTCTCTCTTCTGTTGGAAGATACACTAAACTCCCTAAAATCTCCGCCCGATGACTCAAAGCCTCGGCCACCACATTGGCCTTCCCCGGATGGTACAAAATAGTGATATCATAGTCCTTGAGAAGCTCCAACCATCTCTGCTGGCGCAAATTAAGATCCTTCTTCTTGAACAGATGCTACAAACTCTGGTGATTAGTAAAGATCTCACAATGAACCCCGTAAAAATAATGCCGCCCAATCTTCAAGCCGTGAAAAATAGCTGCTAACTCAAGATTGTGGACAAGATAGTTCTTCTCACAAGTCTTCAACTGGCGCGAGGCATAAGTAATCACCTTACCCTCCTTCGTTAGAACACATCCATTACCTATCCGTAAGGTGTCACAATACACGGTGTAAGAACCTGAAGCTGATGGTAGAACTAGAATTGGAGTCGTAGTCAAAGCAGGCTCGAGCTTCTGAAATCTCTCCTTGCACTAATCCGACCACCTAAAACGGAGCACCCTTTTGGGTCAATTTGGTCAAGGGAGATGCAATGGATGAGAAACCCTTCACAAAACGACGGTAATAGCCAACCAAACCAAGAAATCTCCTCCATGGCTGAGGACGATCTAGGCCAACTCTACACCGCCCATATCTTCTTCAGATCCACCTGAATACCCTCACTGGACACCACGTGCCTCAAGAACGCCACTGAACCGAGCCAAAACTCACACTTGAAGAACTTTGCATAAAGCTTCTCCTCCCTCAATTTGTGTAACACAATCCTTAGATGTTAAGCATGCTCCTCATGGCTACGAGAGTACACCAGGATGTCATCAATGAATACAATAACGAATGAGTCCAAATAGGGCTGTAACACACTGTTCATCAAATGCATGAATGCTGCTGGGGAATTGGTCACCCCAAAATACATCACAAGGAACTCATAATGGCCATATCGGGTCCTGAAAGCTGTCTTAAGAATATATAAATCCCGAATCTTCAGCTGGTGATGCCCTGACCTCAAATCAATATTGGTAAACACCCTCACTCCCTGGAGCTGGTCAAATAGGTCATCTATACGTGGAAAAGGATACTTGTTCTTGACTATGACTTTGTTCAACTACCTGTAATCAATGCACATCCTCATAGAAATCCTTCTTTTTCACAAATAGAACCGGTGCAGCCCAAGGTGACACACTAGGTAGAATAAATTCCTTATCAAGGAGTTACTGAAGCTGCTCCTTCACTGTCGGTGCCATACGATACGGTGGTATAGAAATAGGCTGAGTGCCCGGTACCACATCAATATAGAAGTCAATATCCATGTCAGGCGGCATGCCCGACAGGTCTGTAGGGAACACATCCGGAAAATCACATACCACCGAAATGGAATCAATGGTAGGAGTCCCTGAACTAACATCCCTCACAAAAGCCAAATAGAATAGACAACCCTTCTCAACCATACGCTGAGCCTTCAAGTATGAAATCAGTCTACTAGGTACATAATCTATAAAACCACTCCACTTAGCGCTCAGCAACCCCGACATCACCAACGTTACAGTCTTTGCGTGACAATATAGAACAACAAGAAATGGAGACAACCAATCCATACACAATATCACATCAAAATCAACCATACTGAGCAGCAAAAGGTCTACTCGGGTCTCTATACCCCCAAAAGTTACCACACATGACCAATATACGAGGTCCACATTAATAGTATCACACATGAGTTGATACATGAACAGATAAAACTAAAGACTCATAGGCATATCCAAAAAAGGAGTGAAATACGAGGAAACATATGAATAAGTGGAACCAGGGTAAAAAATAATACAGAGGCATCTCTGTGGAAAATTGAGACAATACGTGTAATCAAAACATCTGAAGCAATGACATATGGCCTAGAAGGGAGGGAATAGAAACGGGCCTGGCCACCCCCTGATCTGCCTCTCTCTCTCTCGGGACACCCTAGCTGACTGAGCTCCACTCCTAGCTGGCTGGGGCGGGTGGTGGAGGAACTGGTGATGATGACATATACTGGCTCATCTGTGGAGCGGGACCTCCCACTATACAAGGACACTCTCTCCTTATGTAACCAAACTCCCCACACTCATAGCAACTCCCTGGTGCTGGTGTTGGGGACTAAAGGGAGCCTCGAGCACCAGGATAACTAGAAGAAGGACCCGACATAGACGAACCCTAACCCACTGGAGCACGAGAAGAACTCTGCGCTGGAAGGGCACCAAGAGATGAACGACCCTGTTGATAACTGTGAGAACCATGGCAAGATGATACACCACAATGAACTAGGCGAGCTATCTGAGCATGTCTTAAAGGACGACCTCTAGCGTGCTAGAATTGACCCCCAGAATGAGCACCCGCTAAATCCACCTTGTCAACGAGGCCTCTTGGCCTCCCTCTCAACCCTCTCCTGTCCGCAAACCATCCCAATCTGCTGGGCAATGTCGACAGCCTCGTCAAAGGTAGTACCAGACACTCTCTCTCTAGTCACAAGTGATCGCAACTGATAAGTGAGGCCATATATAAACCTCCTAATCCTCTCCCTGTCCGTGGGAACCTACCATATGGCATGACGAGCGAACTCCGAGAATCATATCTCATACTACATCAAAGACATATCGCCCAGACGAAGCTGCTCAACCTGTTTGCGCAGCTCCTCTCTGCGGGACTGAGGCACAAACTTCTCCAGAAAGACAACGGAGAACTGCTACCAAGTAAGGGGTGCTGCGCCGACCGGCCTATGGCTCTCGTAAGCCTCCCACTATCTGAATGAAGCCCCAGAAAACTGAAAACTAGTGAAAAAGACCCCACAACTCTCTAGAATACCTGTTGTACAGAGTATCCTCAGACACTTGTCCACGAAATCTTGTGCATCCTCTCCTTCTGCATCACTGAAAGGTGGAGACTAGAGTCTCCCAAACCTCTCCAACCTATGCTGATCATCCTCAGGCATAACAGGAACTACATAGTCTTGTGCAGCTGCAATCGGATGGGCTGGCAGTGCCTTAGATGTCTTGAGTCCCTGTAGAACCTACTCAGGTGTGCGGGCGGCAGGAGTCTGGGTGCCTCCCACGGCCTGAGAAGTGGATGCATCCACTGAAGCAAAGACTACCTAAGCAAGGCCAGTACATACGGTCAAAATCTGAGCTAAGGCCTCCTGAAAGCCAGAAGTCACGATGGGCACAGGTGGTGCCTGGGCTGGTCCCGCTGGAGCATCCATAACTGGGATTTGGTCATGATCTGGGGCAACTGGTGGATCTGCAGGTACTTCCCCAGCTGCTGTGCGGGATGCACAACTGCCCCTAGCACGACCTCTCGCGGCCCTGGCTGGTGGTACTGGTGGCTGGCCCTCCTGCCCGGTAGTACGAGTTCTCACCATCTATGGGAGAATGAAACAACAGATGTTCAGTTACCAAAATCAATAGATTCGCACCACAAGAATTCAAGAATGTAGAATTTTCCTAAAGGTTCTGCAGCCTCTCGAAGATAAGTAAAGACTTCTCCATACCAACCAGCAAGACTCTACTAAACCTTCTCATGACCCGTGAGACCTAGGCTCTGATACCAACTTGTCACGACCCAAAATCTAATATGTCGTAATGGCGCCTATAGTGGAAGTAGGCAAGCCGACAATCTCAATATGATTTCATTATATATAACAGAAGTGAGCTAAAATTGTTAAATTTAATAGAAGGTTTACATAATCACAGAGTAAAGACCCAAAACTCAAGTGCGGAATAATAGCCCGACAACGGGGTGTCACTAGTGATGAGCATCTAACAATGATCTAGAAAAAAATCTAGTACAATTTGTGCCAAATGCTAGAACAAGAGAAAATAAGATGATAAGAAGGAGGGGTAAGGACTGAGGACATCAGCAGCTACCTCGTAAATCTCTGAAAAGTCAACATGCGCACGAGCTCAATGACCGCTAGGACTGTACACACCTAGATTTGCACATAAAGTGCAGGGTGTAGCATGAGTACAACCAACTCACCAACTAACATAATTAAATAAGGAACTGAGAAGCAGTGACGAGCTATGAGAACACAGTTCATTCCGAAAGTTACAGTATAGGGTGAACATGCTTTGAAATACGGTAGTTTTGTTAATTCCACTCAAGCTCAAATAAAACAATATGAAACTTCCACAAATTTCACAACAACAACAAATAGCAACGAAGTGCAACAATAAATAAGAGCAAATACAGCCCCTCAAGGCAACAACCACTCAACTCATCTCAACAGCTCATACTCTCGGCCCTCAGCCATCAATACACATTCTCAATAGGTACCTGCGCTTACTAGGGGTGTACAGACTCCGGAGGGGCTCTTACAGCCCAAGCGATATATTGATGTGGCGTGCAGCCCGACCCAATACTGCTGCGGTGTGCAGCCTAATCCAATATTGCTGCGACGTGCAGCCTGATCTATAGATATTGCTACGACGTGCAACCTGATCTAATATATATATATATATATATATATATATATATATATATATATATATATATATATATATATATATATATATATATATATATATATATATATATATATATATATATATATATATATATATATGGACCGAAGGCTTGTTGAGGCATCCAACCCGATCAAATATTGTTGAGACGTGCAACCTGATCCAATATATCTCACATAGCTCACAACTCGACACTCATGCCCTATGTCAGTCACTAGCCTGTCCAGCCTCACAGAATAACACAATAAACAGCCCAAATAGAGAATACAACAAGTATCAACAAAATGAGAGAGAGCTGAGATATAATACACAAGTAAGACGGTGACTGAGTACAAGATGGCACTTAGCTAATAATTCAACAAGTATACGAATGTTGTGGGTCCCAACATTGATATCATATAGAATATGCATGGTTTTTAACATGAAAGGCATTCAAATTACTCAAAAACAATGTGAAAAGGTAATAACAATGGCTATTCGATTTTACAGTCTCCCGGGACGGACCAAGTCTCAATCCCTCACAATGCATGCTCACACACCCGTCACCTAGCATGCGCGTCACCTATAAATATTCACATCATAAAAATACTCGGGGTTTTATACCTATAAATATTCACATCATACAAATACTCGGGGTCTTATACCCTCAAGACTAGATTTAAGACTGTTACATACCTCAACAACATAGAAATCCTACTCCGGAATGCCGTTTCATCTCGAATCGGCCTCCAAATACCCCAAATCTAGTCATAAACAGTACAACACCTGCAAAATAGGTTTAAGGGATCAATCCCACAAGAAAACAACTAAATTACAACCAAAAATCCGAATTTGGCTCAAATCTGGCCTCTTAGCCCACATCTCGAAATCCGACAAAAATCACAAAACCTGAAAGCCCATTCACTCACGAGTCTAGTCATACCAAATTTACCAAAATCTAACCTCAATTTCCCCTCCAAAACCCAAGAGTTCACTCCCTAATTTCCAAGTCCTAAACCCCCAAATATTTAGGTCAAACCCTTAATTCGATGATGAAGAAAGACAAAGATTCACAAAATTTAGGCCAATCCGGGTTAGAATCACTTACCCCAACGTTCTCCTTGAAAACCTTCAAAAAATCGCCTATCTCATGAGTTCCTCAGTCCAAAATAGAAAATGAAAGTCCAAAAATCGAGCTGGTGTTTTTCTGCCAGGAATACCGCTCCTACGCACCCCTTTAACGCTTATGCGATGCCGCACCTGCAAAAAATCCATCGCAGGTGCGAATTTCACTTAAAATCCAAGACTCCTCTCCTACGGCCCAAGAATCGCATTTGCGCCTGCCGCAGGTGCGGAAAACCATCGAACCTGCGACTCCCTCTCGCACCTGCGCCTAGCTGATGAGGGAAAATATTTGCACTTGCGAATCATGCTCAGCTCCACCTTGGCCACATCTTTGGCTCCTCTTTCGCTCCTACGGGTTTGCACCTACGGGTCTCACTCTGCAGGTGCAGAAAACACTAGTAGCAGCAGCTTCAGCTGCATTTCTCGAACTCCAAACAATCCGGTAACCACCCGGAACCACCCCAGGCCCTCGGTACCTCAATCAAACGTACCAACAGGTGATATAACCCCATACGAACTTAGTCGAACCCTCAAATCACTAAAAACAACTTCAAAACACCAAATACACCCGAATTCAAGCCTAAGAACTTTTAATGTTCCGAATTTCGCAAATGACGCCGAAACCTATCAAATCACGTCCGATTAACCTCAAATTTTATACACACGTAAAAAATGACACCACTAACCTACTCCAACTTCTGTAAATCCCTTCCGAACCCGATATAAAAATTTCCACTACCAACCAAAATTGCCAAATTTCCAACTTTTGTCAATTCAAGCCTAATTCTACTACGGAACTCCAAATCACCTTTCGGACGCGCTCCTAAGTTAGAAATCACCTAACGAGCTAACAGAATAATCAAAATTCAAATCCAATTCATTTACACACAAGTCGACATCCGGTCGACTGTTCCAACTTAAGCTTCCAATAAAGAGACTAAGTGTCTCAGTTTCTCTTCGACACCACTCGGGACCCGAACCAACCAACCCGATAAAATATTATAAAACTGTAGATCAAAAAAGACACAGAAGTAGAGGAAACAAGACTATAACTATCGAAACGATCGGCCGGTTTGTTACAGTGTATTTTAGTGGGTCCAAGTAGCTCGACAAATATCATTCGATCGATTGTCGTGGAGTAGCTCGGCCTACAAGATCGAATTGTACCAGATCTCGGGTCCTAAATAGTTTCAACATGGCTAGCGAAACAACTAAAGGAGAAACCAAGTTCCATGTAATCAAGGGCGACATGAGGTACAATGCCCTACTCGGGAAGCCTTGGATTCACAATACGAAGGCAGTCCCCTCGACTCTCAACCAAATGTTGAAATTCCCAACACCAAACGGGGTGAAAACGGTTTACGGGGAGCAGCATGCTGCAAAGGAAATGTTCACGGTCGATGAGGTAATACTGGTATCGATACATTCGACAGCAAAGGGATCAAAGGTCAAAGGAAAACAAGAGGCTAAATAGCAAATTCAACCACCAGCCTCGACTGAATCGGGAAAGCAGGGAATAGAAGAAGAAGAAGAAGACGATGATTATTGGATCCCTCGATTCTTCATTATTCCCGAAGATTCCGACGCCACAAAATCAACAATCTAAGAGATGGAACAGGTTATATTGATCGAGTATATACCCGAACGAAAGGTATACCTGGGTACGGGGTTAACCTCCAAACTGAGGAAGAAACTTATGAAATTTCTTATTGATAACATAGATTGTTTTTCTTGGCCCCATTTAGATATGACAGGGATCCCACCAGAGATAACAACACATCGATTGAGTTTGGACACGAAGTTCAGGCCAGTGAAACAAAAGAGAAGGCCCCCGTCCAAGGTAAAACATGCATTCATCAAGGATGAGGTAACTAAACTTGTCAAAATAGGATCCACTCGGGAGGTAAAATATCTTGAATGGTTAGGAAATGTAGTTGTAGTCCCCAAAAAGGGAAACAAACTTAGGATGTGTGTAGGTTATAAAAATATAAATAAAGCATGTCCAAAAGACTTTTTTCCTCTGTTGAACATTGATCGCATGATCGAGGTCACGCCGGCTACGAGATCCTCAATTTTCTCGATGCCTACTCCGGGTACAATCAAATTCAAATGAACCCGGAAGATCAAATTGCTAATATTTTTAGTTTGTTATAACGTAATGCTATTTGGACTAAAAAATGTCTGGTGCTACCTATCAATGCTTAGTAAAAAAATGTTCGAAGAACAAATAGGTAAATCAATGGAGGTATATATTGATGATATCCTGGTTAAGTCCCTACGCGCTGAGGACCATTTGACACGTTTGTAGGAAACTTTCAAGATACTGAAAAATTACAACATGAAGCTTAACCCTAAGAAGTGTGCTCCGGGGTCGGTTCAGGCAAGTTCCTCAGCTTTATGGTGTCAAATCGGGGGATCAAGATGAACCCCGATAAAATCAAGGCTATCAAAGACATCACTTGTCACGACCCCAGTTCGCCCTCCGTGAACATGTCGTGACGGCAACTAGTCCCTATAACTAGGTAAGCCTAATGATGCGAAATAACAACATAATTGCGAAGATAATTAAATAAAGGAAAGATGAACAATCTAAGAGAAAGACTGTATATAAACGCCACTTTGCATATACAACTCAAAATAATATGGTACAACATCACCCCAAAACCCGAAAACTTACGGGAAGCACAGGCTAACAGAATATAATACACTGCTCTAACTCCAGAATGTCTATACAAGTGTAAGGGAGGATAACTTTTCACAAAAAAAATACTTGAATAAGATAGAGACTCCTGGTCTACGGACGCGGCAGATGTACCTCGAAGTCTCTGCTATATCTCTCAAAACTCGGGGTACCTGGATCTGCACATGAAAAACATGTGCAGGAAAGGGCATGAGTACACCACAGTGGTACTCAGTAAGTGCCAAGCCTAACCTCGGTCGAGTAGTGACGAGGAAGGTCAGGGCCCTACTGAGGTCAAACAATATAATAGGGATTTACAGTATGAAAACAGGCAGTAATAACAAATACAACAGTGAAATAAGACAGGTCAAACAAGGTAATGACTAAACACAAGAACAGAGTAAAACCCGAAATATGTACAACATAATAACAATGGTAACAATGAGGATCTCCCAGGATACCGTCTTGTAGTCCTTTTCTCAACTTTCCAGTGGATCTCCCGAGATACTGTCCCATAGTCCATCATATGTATTTTCGAAGTATCTTCCGAGATACCGTCCAGTAGTCCAACAAGTACGCGCTAGTCACCTCATGTACAAGGCAATTAATTACCAAATATCACATCATAAGTGGAAAGGTCCCCCCACAAGGTTAGACAAGCCACTTACCTCGAACCGGCTGAATGTCAACTTGAAACCACACGTCTGCCACGAGTATCCGACTCCAAATGGCCAAAATCTGTACAATTCAATTACATATTGTACACAACATCTCATGCAACTGATTATAGTGTTTAATTCAAGCTAAGGCGCGAATTTATGTAAAATGACCAAAATGCCCCTCGGGTCCATGACTCGGAATCGGGTAAAAGTTATATTTTTCGAACCCTTATTCACTCACGAGTCTAACCATATGAAAATCTCTCAAATCGGATGTCAAATACCAAATCAAACCCCCAAAGTTTGGTGTAGGAAGTTTCTTCCAATTTCCTCCAATTTCAAATCAACATCTCGAATTTAAGGGTGAAATTTAAGATTAGGAACATGGAAATTAGCCTAAGATGGTTAGAAATCACTAACCTCGAATACCCAATCGAAAATCTCCACAGAAATCGCCTCTCCCGAGCTCCAGAAATTCTAAAATGGTGAAATGACATAATCCTCGGATTTTTGGAATATTAACAGGGATTTTTGCACTTGCGGTTCCTATCTTCGCACTTGCGATACCGCACCTGCGGAAAGGGAATCGCAGGTGCGGACATTACTATAATCCCCAAGGGTCGTACCAGCGATCGCTTGGTCGCACCTGCAGAACCCAGGTCGTGCCTGTGACCACTGACCAGGCTGCACAAGCATCGCACCTGCGATGGAGGACTCCGCTCCTGCGAGCTCGCACCTACGGAAAAGCCCTCGCAGGTGCCGAACACCAGAAGGAAGAACAGTTCAGCAGCAACAAATTTCATTTCTCACCCGTTAAGCAACCAAAACAACCCCGAGGTCCCCGGGACCTCAACCAACGCCACCAACAAACCCTAACACCTCATTTGAACTAGGTCGATCCGTAAAAACACGTCTCTTAACATCAAAATCATCGATTACGAATAGGTTCAAGACTAGAAAGTTAGGAAAATTCTAGAATTCACATCCGACGCCGAAACACGTCTAAACTTACCCGAATGACCTCAAATTTTGCACAAAGATCCCAAATGACATGGCGAAACTACTGCAACTTCCGACGTTGCCACACAATCTAACTACAGCGAAACTGTCTCCTCTCCTAAGCTTGAGAACCCCCGCTATGTTTCTGACTTGAACTTACCTTTAGAGCTTCCCGGGCTCTAGGCTCGACAACGTTCACTCTTCCATCTTCAGCTGGTCTATTCTGCACTCCCCTAGCAGCATTCGTCCGTCTGAACATTGGAACAGTAGCGGAATTCCATTCCGACCCTCGTATCAAAAATTCACTATCGACCGGAAACTCAAAAAATTCAAACTTCGGCATTTCAAGCCTAAATGAGCTACGGACTTCCAAAATACATTCCGAACACACTCTCAACCCCGAAATCACCTAACGGAGCTAACGAAACCATCGGATTTCCATTCCGAGGCCGTCTTCACACTGCTCTGACTACGGGCAACTTTCCAACACTTAAGCTCTCATTTAGGGACTAAATGTCCCAAAACTCTCCGAAACTCAAAATCGAACTTCCAAGGTAATTCAATTAAGGAGAAATAGACTTAGGGAAAACAGTTAACAGGGGATCGGGGCATTAATTCTTAAGACGACCGGCCTGTTCGTTACATTCTCCTACACTTAAAAATTCTTTTGTCCTCAAACAAGCATAAAGACATACCTGAAGTAGTGAAAAGATGAGGGTAACTGTTGCGCATATCCTGCTCGGTCTCCCAGGTCGCCTCCTAGGCCGGGTGACCCCGCCGCTAGATCTTTACTGAAGCAATGTTCTTCGACCTGAGCTTTCTGGTCTGCCTGTCCAATATAGCTATAGGCTCCTCAATGTATGATAGATCCTTGTCCAAATAGATTGAGCTGAAATCAAAGACATGGGACGAGTCGCCGTGATACCTCTGGAGCATCGAAACATGAAATACCGGATGAACTCCTGCCAAGCTGGGAGGTAAGACAAGCTCATAAGCAACCTCCCTAACACGCCTCAATATCTCGAAAGGTCCAATAAACCTTGGACTCAAATTCCCTTTCTTCCCAAATCTCATTACGCCTTTCATAGGAGAAACTCGAAGCAGAACCCGCTCTCCGACCATATATGAAACATCACGAACCTTCCGATCCACGTAACTCTTTTGTCTGGACTGGGATGTGCGGAGTCTATCGTGAATCACCTTGACCTTCTCCAATGCATCCTGAACCAACTCTGTGCCCAATAGACTGGCCTCACACGGCTCGAACCAACCCACCGGAGATCTACACCTCCTGCCATATAAAGCTCCATACGGCGCTATCAGAATGCTGGATTGATAGTTGTTGTTGTAAGCAAACTCTGCCAATGCCAAGAAATGATCCCAAGACCCTCCAAACTCAACCACACACTCATGAATCATATCCTCAAGAATCTGAATAGTGCGCTCGGAATGTCCGTCCGTCTGGGGGTGAAATGTTGTGCTCAACTCCACCCTGGTACCTAACTCCTGCTGCACGGCTCTCCAGAACCGTAAACTGAACTGAGTACCTCTATCTGAAATAATAGAAACTAGAATGCCATGCAGACGAACGATCTCCCGAATATATATCTCCGCCAAACACTGCGAAGAGTAAATAGTCAGTACCAGAATGAAATGGGTTGATTTGGTCAGCCGATCCACAATCACCCAAATAGCATCATGCTTCCTCAAAGTGCGAGGAAGTCCAACCACAAAGTACATGGTGATCCGCTCCCACTTCCACTCTGGAAGCTCAATCTGCTGAAGTAAGCCTCCCGGTCTTTGATGCTCACTTTTGACCTGCTGACCGTTGAGGCACTTGGCTACAAACTCTACTATATCCTTCTTCATTCTTCGCCACCAATAGTGCTGCCTCAAATCCTGATACATCTTCGCAGTACACGGATGGATGGAATATCACGAACTATGGGCCTCTACTAAAATCAAATCCCGAAGCCCATTAACATTGGGCACACAAATCCGGCCCTGCATCCTCAATACCCCGTCATCTCCAATGGTCACATATCTGGCATCACGGTGCTGGACCGTGTCCCTGAGGATAAGTAAATGAGGATCATCATACTGCCGCTACCTGATATGATTGAATAAAGAAGACCGAGAAACCACACAAGCAAATACCCGACAAGGCTTAGAAAGATTTAATGTCACAAACTGACTGGCTAAGGACTGAAAATCTAAGGCTAGAGGACTCTCAGCTGCAGGAAGGTATGCCAAACTCCCCAAACTCTCCACCCGGCGACTCAAGGCAACGACCACCACATTGGCCTTCCCCGTGGTGGTATAATATAGTGATGTCATAGTCCTTTGGAAACTCTAACCATCTACGATGCCGCAAATTTAGATCCTTCATCCTGAATATGTGCTACAAACTCTGGTGGTCAGTATAAATCTCACAAGGCACGCCGTACAAATAATGACGCCGAATCTTCAAGGCGTCAACAATGGAAGCTAGGTCAAAGTCATGGACAGGGTAATTCTTCTCATGTATCTGCAACTGTCTGGACGCGTAGGCAATCACCCTACCATCCTGCATCAACACTGCTCCAAAGCCAACTCGCGATGCATCACAATAAACTGTATAAGACCCCGAACCAGTAGGCAAGATCAAGATTGGGGCTGTCGTCAAAGCTGTCTTGAGCTTCTGAAAGCTAGCCTCACACTCCTCTGTCCACTGAAATTGAACACCCTTCGGGGTCAATCTAGTCATAGGGGCTACAATCGATGAAAATCCCTCCACAAAACAGCGGTAGTAACCTGCCAAGCCAAGGAAACTGCGAATCTTTGTAACTGAGGACGGTCTGGGCCAACTCTGCACGGCTTTTACCTTCTTTGGATCCACTCAAATGCCCTCACTCGATACCACGTGGCCCAAGAATGCCACAGAACTCAACCAAAACTCACATTTTGAGAACTTTACATACAACTTTTTCTCTCTATGAAAACAATGACAAACGAGTCGAGATATGACCTTAACACACTATGCATCAAATGCATAAACGCTGCGGGGGCATTAGTCAGCCCGGACATAACTAGAAAATCGTAATGGTCATACCGAGTCCTGAAAGCAGTCTTCGAGATATTCGGCTCCCAAATCTTCAACTGATGGTAACCTGAGCGCAAATCAATCTAAGAAACTACATGTGCGCCCTGAAGCTGGTCAAATAGATCATCAATACGAGGAAAGGGATAACGGTTCTTCACTGTAACCCTGTTCAGCTGGCGATAAGCAATACACATGCGCATAGAACCATCTTTCTTCTTCCCAAATAAGACAGGGTCACCCCATGGTGAAACACTGGGTCGAATGAAACCCTTATCAAGCAATTCTTGTAATTGATACTTCAACTCTTTCAACTCAGGAGGAGCCATACGGTAAGGAGGAATGGAAATGGGCTGAGTTCCCGGCAACAAATCAATGCCAAAATCAATGTCTCTATCGGGCGGCATGCCCGGAAGATCAGCTGGAAACACATCGGGATAATCCCGTACTGCTGGGACTGAATCAACCGAAGCGGTATCAACATTGACATCTGTCACATAAGCCAAATACGCGGCACAACCCTTCTCAACCGTACACAGAGCTCTAAGAAAAAAGATAACTCTACCGGGAGTGTGATATAAAGTACCACTCCACTCAACACGCGGAATACCTGGCATAGCCAGCCTCACGATCTTGGCGTGACAATCAAGAATATCATAATGGGGTGACAACCAGTCCATGCCCAAGATAATATCGATATCCACCATATCGAGTAACAATAAATCCGCACTGGTCTCAAAACCATTAATAGTATCAACTGATAAACAGGAGAACCCAAAGAATCTCGGTCCATACCCAAATGCGGAGAAAAATAAGAAGACACATAAGAATATGTGGTGCCTGGATCGAATAGAACCGATGCATCCCTGTGACAGACCAGTATAATACCTGTGATGATAGAATTGGACGCAACATCCTCTGTACGAGCAGGAATAGCATAATATTTGGCCTGGCCTCCCCCTCGAGGGAGACCTCTACCTCCCCGACCTCTGCCCCTAGCTGGCTGGGCAGGTGGGGTAGCAGCTGGAGCTGTGATCATGGCCTGAGAACCCTGCTGAGCACGCTGTGGCAGAAAAGCCTGTGAAAATGCACCCCTACCAAGTCTAGGGCAGTCCCTAACCACATGGCGTGTATCGCCACACTCGAAACAAGCTCTGGGTGGATGTGGTGGCTGTGACTGGCTAGGGCCAGGTCTGCTAGACTGACCCCTGAAAGCATCCCGGGCGGGAGGTGCGCTAAAAACTGGAGGTGTATAATAAGGCTCTTGAGGCCTGGGTGGAGCTGGGGTACCGCTGGCTGCTGGAAGAGCTGAATGAACTGGGCGAACCATATAACCCCTACCATGGCGACTTGTTGCTGGGGTACGGGCACCAGAGTAGTGGCCCTACTCTCGAGATCTCTTGGCCTCCCTCTCCTCTCGCTCCCTAGCGAGCATACCCTCGATCCTCCTAGCAATGCTCACTACCTGCTGATAAGGAATGTCCATCTACAACTCTCGAGCCATGCTAGATCAGATGGGTGGGACAAGACCCTTAATGAACCGGCGAACCCTCTCCCGGGCAATAGCAATCATGGCTGGTGCATGCCTAGCCAACCTGGTGTAACAGATAGCATACTCTGAAACTGTCATAGCACCCTGGCGCAAATACTCAAACTCTATGCACCAGCATCCCTGAGACTCTGAGGCACAAACTCTCTCAGGAACATATCCGAGAACTGGGTCCAGGTCAGTGAAGAAGCCTCGTCTAGACTGTCTAACTCATAGGTGCGCCACCAATCATAGGCGGCTCCGCGAAGCTGGAAGGTAGTAAAGGAAACCCCACTATATCCGGCTATGCCCATAGTGTGAAGAATACGGTGACACTCCTCTATAAATCCCAAGGCATCATCTGATGCTAGTCCACTGAATACCGGAGGGTCATACTTCTTGAACCTCTCAAGTCTCCACTGCTCGTCCTCTGAAGCAGCTGACCCATCCTAGGGCTGAGTTGGCACTACAGGCGGTACAGGAATGATCTCTAGGACCTGCTCCACATGCACTCACTGCTCAGAAGTGCGGGCGGCGGGAATCTGTGCTCTTCCTCCAGCCTCAGATGTGGCTGCAGCAGGGGGAAGCAACCCTGCCTGAGCCAGAGTGGTGTACATGGACATAAACTGAGCTAATGTCTCCTGAAGATCTGGAGTAGTAGTGGCAGTAGGCATGGCAGGTGTCTGGACCTCGACTTGATTTTCAGGTGGTACCTCAGCGGTGGCTCGCGTAGGTGCTCTTGCTGCACCACGTGCACGTCCTCAGCCTCTACCCCGGCCCCGACCTCTAACAGCTGCTGTAGCAGGCACGGGTGCCTGATCGTCCCGAGTAGCACGTGTCCTCACCATCTGTGAGAGAATAGAAAAACAGAGGTTTAGAATTTATGTCAAAGATATTGCACGACAAGGAAATCAATGAAGTGAAGATTTTTTCCTAAACAGTTACATAACCTCTCGTAGATAAGTACAGACGTCTCCGTACCGATCAACGATACTCTAATAATCTTGCCTGTGTTCCGTGACTCCTATGAACCTAGAGCTCTGATACCAAATTTTCACGACCCCAGTTCTCCCTCCGTGAACATGTCGTGACGGCACATAGTCCCTATAACTAGGTAAGCCTAACGATGCGGAATAACAACATAATTGCATAAATAATTAAATAAAGGAAAGCTGAACACTCTAAGAGAAAGACTGTATATAAACGCCACTTGGCATATACAACTAAAAATAATATGGCAATCTACAATATCACCCCAAAACTGGGAAACTCACGGGAACCACAGGCTAACAGAATATAATACACTGCTGTAACTCTAGAATGTCTATACAACTGTAAGGGAGGATAACTTTTCACAAAAAAAAAATTGGAATAAGGTAGAGATTCCTGGTCTGCGGACGTGGCAGATGTACCTCGAAGTCTCTGTTGTATCTATCAACCTCGGGAATAGTGCGCCTGAGTGGAGGTACCTGGATCTGCACATGAAAAACATGCGCAGGAAAGGGCATGAGTACACCACAGCGGTACTCAATAAGTGCCAAGACTAACCTCGGTCGGGTAGTGACGAGGAAGGTTAGGGCCCTACTGAGGTCAAACAATATAATAAGGATTTAGAGTATGATAACAGGCAGTAATAACGAATACATCAGTGAAATAAGACAGGTCAATCAAGGTAATGACTAAACACAAGAACAGAGTAAAACCCAAAATATGTATAGCATAATAACAATGGTAACAATGAGGATCTCCCAGGATACCGTCCTGTAGTCCTTTTCTCAACTGTCCAGTGGATCTCCCGGGATACCGTCCCGTAGTCCATCATATGTATACCGAAGGATCTCCCGGGATACCGTCCCGTAGTCCATCATATGTATATCTTGAGGATCTCCCGGGACACCGTCCCATAGTCCAACTATCAATGTGCAGGGGGTATCTCAGGATACCGTCCCGTAGTCCCAAAGTAAATATGCAGGGGGATCTGCCGGGATACCGTCCCGTAGTCCCTAAGTAAATATTAAGGGGTATCTCCCGGGATACCGTCCCGTAGTCCCAAAGTAAATATGCAGGGGGATCTCCTGGGATACCGTCCCGTAGTCCCAAAGTAAACATGCAGGGGTATCTCCCGGGATACCGTCCCGTAGTCCCAAAGTAAATAAGCAGGGGGATCTCCCGGAATACCGTCCCGTAGTCCCATAGTAAATATGCAGGTACCACAAGAAGACATTTAGAAGTAGAGTGAAAAAATACAAGGAAACAAGTAGTTCTAGCCCAACATGCTTCACGTAGTACAATTAAAGCAACTTAAGCAAATAGGCAATTCAAGCCAATTAGGCATGCTTGTATAAACTAACATAGGCTATAATTGCCAGTAGAATAAAGTAGGTCAGAAAGAAAATCAGTCTAAATATTTAATGAAAAACCGGATTTTCAACAATTAGCACAAGTACGCGCTCGTCACCTAATGTACAAGGCATTCAATTACCAAATATCACATCCTAAGGGGAAATGTCCACCACAGAAGGTTAGACAAGCCACTTACCTCGAACCAGCTCAATGTCAACTTGAAACCACACGTTTGCCACGAGTATCCGACTCCAAATGGCCCAAATCTATAAAATTCAATTACATATCGTAAACAACATTTCATACAACTGATTATACTATTTAATTCAATCTAAGGCGCGAAATTATGTAAAATGACCAAAAAGCCCCTCGGGCCCACGACTCTGAATCGGGTAAAAGTTATATTTTTCGAACCCTTATTCACTCAAAAGTCTAGCCATATGAAAATATCTCAAATCGGAGGTCAAATACCCAATCAAACCCCCAAAGTTTTGTCTAGGAAGTTTCTTCCAATTTCCTCCAATTTCAAATCAAAATCTCGAATTTAAGGGTGAAATTTAAGATTAGGAACATGGAAATTAGCCTAAGATTATTAGAAATCACTAAACTCGAATACCCAATCAAAAATCTCCACAGGAATCGCCTCTCCCGAGCTCCCAGAATTCTAAAATGGTGAAATGACATAACCCTCGGATTTTTGGAATATTAACAGGGATTTTCGCACCTGCGGTGGCTAACTTCGCACTTGAGATACCGCACCTACGGGAAGGGCATCGCAGGTGCGTACATTAATAAAATCTCCAGGGGTCACACCAACAGTCGCTTGGTCGCACCTGCGGTCCCGCGCATGCGGAACCCAGGTCGCGCCTGCGACCACTGACCAGGCTGCACAGGCATCGCACGTGCGATAGATCACCTGGCATACTAGGCAATGTTAAAGGATCATTACTTTATTTGATACGAAATTCTTCTTCTGCATAATCATGATCACCTATAAATCCTGTTATTAAGTTACCATTGCAATTCTACTTAACAAAAATGTCCATCCTTGGTGTGCATTAGTAATCCTGCTTTAGGACTATGTTTGTATCATGTCTACATAGCCCAAGTGAATAATCGTCCTATCTATACGAATGTTTAAAAGAAATTTCAGTACCTATACAAGTATGTTTATAGGATTTATTAAAACTCAAACTGTTTATAGGATATCCCTGAACCACGCCTAGGAAAGCTTATAGGCCTTACAAAATTGTAAAACTATGTTTTGTTTATTCGTGATTGCCCATATTCAACAGGTTCAAAAATCAACAGGCAAACTGATTAGGTATTTATCGCTTCGCCTTAACATAAGGCTGCACATTCTCTATTTGTCATGCTCACTTATATATCATGTTCTAGGACCATTTCTGAAACATATGAAATGTTGATGTTTGAGACATGCTAATTGCTTGTTTATTTGTAGAGGTAAACATGGGCCCTTAGTTGTTGTCTTACTTGACAGTCATGTTTGTTTCTTTGTTGTCGCTTAGATTTTCCTATTTAAACACTTTAGGAGAGTTTGGAACTGTCTAAAAATAGAGGTCCTAAACACCTACGGGACCACAAGGAAGGGACGGGTATATCGAAGAAGAAAGATGCAGGACAGTAATGGTCACCCAAGGACCTAAAACTCCACTTGTATATCAAACCTCCCCACTTACATACCAAGCACCTCCACCCACATATCAACCATCACCTCCCAGATATTCCCAACCAGCCATTGCTTATCACAAATATAATTCACAACCCTCTCACTTTCAGTCACCTCCAACCCGCCCAAACTACCCAAGACTTGGCCTAACATTGACCGCAGACTACCTAGGCAATACACTGCCATTGCCAAACCCATTGACCAGTTGTATGAAAGGCTGAAGGTTGCTGGTTATGTCACTCCTACCCCTACTGCGACCGTGGAGAATCCATCCTAATGGGTCAACCCAAACAAGACATGTGTATATCATTCTGGAATGAAAAGGCACACCATTGACAAGTGCCAAACCCTAAAGGATAATATCCAGACCGTGATTGATAATAAGGTCATTCAGGACAAAGAAGATACACCCAACGTCCAAAAAAATCCCTTCCCATATAATACGGGTGAAGGTTTCAATGTGATAGAGACCGATGAGGAATGGGATCCCGAGGGATCGATTGGGCTTATCAAAGAGGGTGACAATCTTAAGAAAACCGCAGCCATGCTCAATCCTATTATAATAAAAATACAGCTGCCAGTGGAGGTTGAGATAGATGCATCAGTTCCATTTGAAGTTGACATAGCACCCCCCGCAACTGCGCATGTTCCATTCGAGGTGGAAGTAACCACGCCTTTCGCAGTGATAGTGTCAATCACACCGCCTTTCAACACTAAAGCTATACCTTGGGATTATGTTGCTGAAGCTAGAAGAAGAGGAAAGAAAAAAATAGAAGAATCAGGCACTGTGCAAGGGATGACTAGAACGGGAAGAGTCTATACACCAGAGAATTTGGGAGAATCCACTAAGCAAGCTACTAAGAGACCGCCCGTTATTGAAACAGGCCCGGACGACCTTTGGAGGAAAGTGCAAGCAAAAGAGTATTCAGTCACAGATCGTTTGAACAAGACTTCTGCTCAGATATCAATCATGTCACTGCTATAGAATTCAGAAGTGCAAAGGAATGCTCTCTTAAAGGTGTTAAGCGAGGCATATGTACCTAACAACATCACTGACAGAGAAATGGCCAATATGATGGGATAGGTGCTGGAAAGTCACTAAATCACCTTCAAAGAGGACGAGCTGCCACCCGAGGATTTGAATCATAACATGGCACTACATATTACTGTGCAATGTGAGGACAATTTCATTGCCAGAGTTCGGATAAATGGGGGATTAGTCTCAATATTTTCCCATTGACGACACTGAAGAGGTTGGGCAAAGGACTTTATGAAATACGACAAGGGACCATGAACGTGAAGGCATTTGACGGGTCTCAGACGGATACCATTAGGGAAATGAATCTCTGTTCACAGATGGGGCCTACATGGTTTGATGTCTAGTTTCAGGTCCTGGACATATCTGCATCCTATAATCTATTGTTGGGACGGCCATGGATACACGCCGTTGGGGCTGTGGCATCAACTTTGCATCAGGCAGTGAAGTTTGAATGGAACAATCAAGAAGTGATTATCCATGGAGATGGGAGCAACCCCATTTACAACCGTTATACTATCCTGGTGGTTGAGCATATAAGAAGGCTCGAGGGAGAAACTTATCATCACATCGAGCGGGTCAATGCAATTGAGAAAGATAAGTGGTGGAGCAACAAAATAGAAAGTATACTAGCATGGAGAGGATATTGACGAACCAATTTCCCTCACGGGTCTTGATGGCGCCCAACAACAGGGTTAGGCAAGACAACATAAATTCTACTAAGTGTTACCCTTCCCATGTGATTAATTAATCCAATTTTTACCAGTTTTAAGCATTTATTTACAGGATATTAGCCGGTGACATGAAAATAAGACATCTGATACGTGAGTCAAAGGATAAGCATATGTATAAAAATGCATCCCAACAACCCAAATGTACGCACGTGTGTGCCAGGAACTAGTTTCACGGGCAACTATATGAATACACCAGAATACATAAATATATACAATCTCATAGTCTGAATGAAATAGACGAGGAAAATAACAAAAGGAAACTCCAAGGTGCTGCCAGGAATCGCCAGGAAGAGAAGCTCACCGTGAAGTATAACCAACCCCGGTCAGTATCTATCACCGAACTGATGATCAGACATACCAACCTCCGGACCTGTACAGTCAAGTACAGAAGAAAAAGGAAAGTGCATCATGAGTACATACATAAATATGTACCCAGTGAGTATCCCGCCTAATCTACAAGAAGTACTGACAAGAAGTCAACTCGATACTCACTAAGGTCCAACAGTAATAAAGTAAGCAAGATGTAGGGAAAACAATAGGCATGAAAGACAAATAACCAAGTACATCGATATTAGACATCCAATAACAATCCAGAATCCACCAAGGTTGATATCCGATGTGGCGTATAGACCGATCCCATCTTGTAAACCTTGTCGTGGTGTACGACCCGATCTCATCATGTAAACCTTGCCGTGGCGTACGGCCCGATCCCATCCTGTAAAACCTTGTCGTGGAGTACGTCCCGATCCCATCCTGTAAAACTTGTCGTGACGTATGGCCCGATCCCATTCTGAAATCCTCGCCATGGCGTACGGCTCGCTCCCATAATATATACTATCTCTTCACTCTGCCGTGGCGTACGGCCCGATCCCACAATATAATAATCATCACTCTGCTGCGGTGTACGAACCGATCCCAAAATATAGTCAATCATCACTCTGTCGTGGCGTACAGCCCGATCCCATCCTCTCATTATTCTTATCACACTTAATTCAAACCAAGTATCACCACGTTCAAAGGCAACAATACCAATCACACAAGAATACAAGTCATATTTAGGCTATAATAGGGAAAACAATGAACATGTTGTGTCCTAACTACCCGGACGAAGCAGTAATAACCACTACGTACGGACTCTCGTCACTTGGTACGTACGTAGCCCCCAAACAAGATCACATAGCAATCAAGGTTACCTAGAGGGACAATTTCCCTCTCACGAGGTTAGAAAGGAGACTCACCTCGATAAAAGCACTCCTCGGACAGAGGAATGGATCAAAAGATGCGCCCGAAACTCCGAAACTACTCTTGACGGCTCACAACTAGCCAAACATAGTAAAATTAAATCAATTTCAGTCCCAAGAAGAAGAATTAACAAGAAATCCCAAAGTTTAAGCATTCTTGACGAAATTAGGAATTTCGACCCCGGGCCCACACGTTCGGATTTCGAGGACTCTTGAAGATTTGAATTACCCGAAGCCTAAGGGTCGTAATTACATAATTTATTTAGGAATTTATAACTAAAAATGAAATTTCACTACTTTCCCAAAACCCCACATTATTCTAGCAATTCCCATGAATTTAAGATAATTCAAAGAGAATTTGTGTTTCAATTTAATGTTAAAAAGTCATGAAAATGGACTAGAAAAATTCTTACCTGGATGAACTGAACATGGCAGCCCTTTCCCTAGCTTGGAGGAGCTCTAATGGAGGTTGGGAGTTGAGAAATGAAGAAGAAACCCGAAATTGGGCATTTAAATGAGGCTGCCAACCGGGGTTCCACGCCTGCAACTTTGGGACCGCAGGTACGGTCCCATACCTGCGAAGGAACTCCGCACCAGCGGAGTCGCGCCTGCAAAGGAACTCCGCACTAGCGGACTCGCACCAGTGGGGACAAGTCAGCACCAGCTGTTGTGCGCTAGCAGTGATTTTTGCTGGTTTTATGCCTCGTGGGGGGTTCGGGAGGCCCTTGGGCCCACCCGAGCCCCTGACAAAATATACCAACGAGCCCTAAATCATAATATGGTCTCGCTCAAGCCTTCGGAACACTCAAAACAATGCTAAAATCGTATTCACACCCCCAAACCTCAAGAACCAAACTTAGGAATTTTAAGTTTTCTAACTTCGTTAACAACGTGCCGAACTGACCTATACATCTCGGAACAACACCAAATTTCACAGATTACTCACACAACATCCTACAAACTTGCCCGTGCGATCAAATCGGCAAAACAACATCATATACATCAGATTAAGCCTCAAAGTCCATGAATCCTATCAAATTTCATAAAACATCAAGTATTCCATTTTTAAGTCTGAAACACTTTAAACGAAATCAGATTTCAACCAAACTTTACGGAAAGGACTTAAACCATATATAAGACCTGTACCGGGCGCCAGAACCAAAATACGGGCCCGGTACCATCACTTTCTAATCAGATTTCATTTTCAATTTCCTTAAATATTTTCAGAAAACAATTTTACTCAAAAATTCATTTCTCGGGCTTGGAACCTCGGAATTCGATTCCGGGCATACGCCCATCTCCCATATATTCCTACGGACCCTCCGGGACCGTCAAATAACGAGTTCGGGTCCGTTTACCCAAAATGTTGACCGAAGTCAAATTTAATTATTTTAATATCAAATCTTGGCATTTTTTATAGAATTTCATATTTAAGCTGTCCGACTACGCGCCCGGACTGCGCACACAAATCGAGGAAAATACAAAAGAGGTTTTCAAGGCATCGAGAGTATGGGATGGGTAGTAACATAGGTGATGACCCCTTTGGGTCGTCACATTCTCCACCTCTAAAACATCCGTTCGTCTTCAAACGGAGACAAGAAAGAAGTACCAGAGTCGGGAAATAAATGAGGGTAACGGATCCGCATATCAGACTCGGACTCCTAGGTCGATGCCTCAAGAAGCTGACCCCTCCACTGAACACGAACAGAAGGGAAACTCTTGGATCTCAACTGGCAAATATGCCGGTCTAGAATGCCTACCGGCTCCTCCTCATAAGATAAGTCCTTGCCCAACTGGACAGTGCTGAAATCTAACACGTGGGATGGATCGCCGTGATACCTCCGAAGCATGGACACATGAAAAACTGGATGTACGGCTGATAATATAGGTGGCAATGCAAGTATATAAGCCACCTCTCCCACTCGATCAAGAATCTCAAACAGACCAATGAATCTAGAGCTAAGCTTGCCCTTCTTCCCAAATCTCATCACTCCCTTCATAGTCGACACTCGGAGCAATACTCGCTCACCAACCATGAAAGCCACATCTCGAACCTTGCGATCTGCATAACTCTTTTGCCTGGACTGAGCTGTACGAAGCCTATCCTGAATGATCCTGACCTTGTCCAAGGCCTCCTGAACCAAATCTGTACCCAACAACCGAGCCTATCCCGGCTCAAACCATCCAACCGGAGATCGAAGATGCCTACCATTAATGCCTCATAAGGAGCCATCTAGATACTCGAATGGTAGCTGTTGTTGTAGGCAAACTCTTCTAAAGGCAAGAACTGATCCCATGATCCTCCAAAGTCAATAACACAAGCTCGGAGCATATCCACCAATATCTGAATAGTCCGCTCGGACTGCCCTTCCGCCTGAGGATGAAATGTTGTGCTCAAATCCACCTGGGTGCCTAACTCTCGCTGAACTGCTCCACAGAAACACGAGATAAACTGCATGCCCCGGTCCGAAATGATAGATAGCGGCACACCATGAAGGCGAACAATCTTCTGGATATATATCTCAGCGAACCTCTCGGATGAATAGGTGACTGCGAAATGCGCTGACTTGGTCAGCCTATCAACAATGACCCAAACTACATCGAACTTCTTCCAGGTCAACGGGAGTCCAGTAACGAAGTCCATAGTGATCCTCTCCCACTTCCACTCGGGAAGCTTAATCCTCTGAAATAAACCACTAGGACTGTGATACTCATACTTAACCTGTTGACAATTCAAACACCGCGTCACATATGCTACAATATCCTTCTTCATTCTACGCCACTAGTAATGCTGCCGCAAATCCTGATACATATTCGCGGTGCCAGGGTGAATAGAATATCAAGAACTGTGCGCCTCCTCTAGAATCCTCTCATTCAGGCCCTCAACATTAGGAACACATAAGCGGCCATGAAGTCTCAGAACACCATCCTCGCCAATAGTAACCTCCTTGGCCCTACCCCCAACCACTGTTTCCCGAAGCTCTTCCAAGCACGGATCATAGAACTGTCGGGCCTTAATCTCCCACAATAACGAAGACTGAGCAACCACATGTGCCAATACTCGACGAGGCTCTGAAAGATCTAATATAACCAAGTGATTGGACAAGGACTGAATGTCCAAGGCTAGAGGTCTCTCCTCCGCTGCAATATAAGCCAAGCTACCCATACTCTCAGCCTTCCGACTCAACGCATCCATCACCACATTAGCCTTGCCCGGGTGATAAAGAATGGTAATATCATAATCCTTCAAAAACATAAGCCATCTGCGCTGCCTCAAATTAAGATCCTTCTGTCTAAATAAGTGCTGCAAGCTGCGGTGGTCGGTGTAGACCTCACAGGAAATCCCATACAAATAGTGCCTCCAGATCTTAAGAGCATGAATAATCGCTGCCAACTCCAAATCGTGCACAGGGTAGTTCTTCTCATGAACCTTCAGTTAGTGTGAAGCATAAGCAATAACTCTCCTCTCCTGCATCAACACGCACCCCAAGCCAACACGTGAAGCGTCACAATACACCGTGTACCTCCCAGATCCGGATGGTAATACTAGAACTGGTGATGAGGTCATGCTGACTTGAGAATCTGAAAGCTCGTCTCACACTTGTCAGACCATCGAAACGTGGCATTCTTCTGAGTCAATCTAGTCAATGGAGCTGCAATAGAAGAGAAACCCTCCACGAATCGACGATAATAACCTGCTAGGCCCAAAAAGCTCCTGACCTCAATAGCTGAAGTAGGACGCGACCAACTCTGAACTGCCTCGATCTTCTGAGAATCAACCTTGATACCCTCTCTGGATACCACATGCCAAAAAAATGCCACAGAATCCAACCAAAACTCACAGTTGGAGAATTTAGCATATAGCTTTTGCTCCCGCAAGGTCTGGAGCACGACTCTCAAATGCTGCTCGTGCTCCCCCAGGCTACATGAGTAAATCAAAATGTCATCAGTGAAGACAATGACGGAGGAATCAATATACCGCCTGAACACCCTATTCATCAAGTCCATAAAGGCTGCTGGGGCATTAGTCAAACCAAAGGACATCACCAGGAACTCATAATGGCCATACCTCGTACCAAAAGCAGTCTTCGAAACTGAACCCCAAATCTTCAACTGATGATACCCTGATCTCAAGTCAATCTTAGAAAACACACGAGCACCCTGCAACTGGTCAAACAAATCATCGATGTGAGGCAAGGGATACTTGTTATTAATGGTAAACTTGTTCAACTGGCGGTATTCAATACACATCTCCATAGACCCATCCTTCTTCTTCACAAATAGAACTGGACGACCCCTCGGCGACATACTCGATCTAATGAACCCCTTAGCTAACAACTCGTCCAGTTGCTCTTTCAACTCTTTCGGAGCCATACGATATGCAGGGATAGATATAGGCTGAGTACCTGTGGCTGAATTAATGCAGAAATTAATATCACGGCCCGGAGGCATGCTCGGAAGATCCGAAGGAAATACATCAGTATACTCTCGAACAACTGGCACATAATCAATAATCGGAGACTCGGCGGTGGTGTCCCGCATATAAGCCAAATAGGCTAGACAACCCTTCTCGACCATATGTCGAGCCTTCAAGAATAAAATAACCCAGCTGGATGTGCTAACTGAAGAACCCCTCCATTCCAGCCTAGGAGACTCAGGCATGGCCAAAGTAACTGTCTTGGCATCGTAATTGAGCACGACATGATAAGGAGATAGCTAATCCATGCCCAGGATAACCTCAAAATCAACCATGTCGAGCAATAAAAGGTCGGCTCTGGTCTCAAACCCACAGAAGGTGATCACACCAGACCGATACACCCGGTCTACCACCACAGAGTCGCCCACAAGACTGGACACATATATAGGAGATCCCAAAGACTCTCAAGAGACATCCAGAAAAGGAGCAAATAAAATAAGTGGATCCGTGATCAAATAATACTGAAGCCTCTTTATCACATACTGAGATAATATATGTGATCACGACGTCTGAGGCCACTACATCTGATCTGGCCAGAAAGGCATAAAACCTGGCTGGAGCACCTGAAGGCTGAGCTCCCCCAGAACGAGCTGGAGCTGACTGACCCTCTCCGGACTGTCCTCCCCCTCTACGACGGCCCCTGCCAACCTAACCCCCACATCTAGGCGGTCAAATTGCTGGTGCTGAAACCGCGGGCTGGTGACTCTGTTGTACGGCCTTGCCCCGGTACCTGGGACAAAACCTCCATGTGTGGCCCAGGTTCCCACACTCGAAGCACCCCCCTGGCACTACTACTCGCTGCCCTGAAGATGAATCCAGGATGGCCGGAGGGCGACGAGAGCCCTCAGGAATAGCACTGAAATAAGGATTGAAAGACCCCTGATGTCTGGAACAACTACTGGGTAAACCCTGAATAGCTGAGGGAGCAATACCGCTCCATTTCCTTCATATTATCTCAAACCTAACGAATCACCATAACCATTCTTCACCTATCCCGAAATTTCGTGACCATCCTTGTGGTAACTTTATCGCTATACTCTGTCGATGAATCCAGAACTACACACGGCCTGATTCCTGTAAAACAAGGGATATGTAGGCAGCTCGAAAACCAGAGTGCGGCCTATGTCTCTCAAAACACCTTACTCTGTCAAAATTGGCCATTATATCTTTACCCGACAACTCTTTCATCCTTCCCGGGTAAAGAGGGGTAGCTGTTGATACCCAATTTTCCCCTATATTATTTCCAAAATGCATATATCTTTTCAAAACAATGCATGAGCATCACTTAATATTTTTCCATAATTTCTACATTATTAAAGATTTTTTAATTAATTTATCCCAGTATTTTTTATTATATGAACAATTACTAATTGCATTTCCATTGGTTTTATGACAATTTTATTGCTTAGTTTTATCATTTATGTTTATGCTAAGCTTTAATTATTTTACGATTAGTCGTACTTACATTTTTGGGTTATAATTGCAATAACTTTGCAGTAATAGACCATGAGTGTTAATTACCTTATATCACAAGAAATTGACCTTTTGTATTTTTATAATATTAAGTAATTATTTCAAATGAATTACCTGCATAAGAATCATTGTTTATCATTTATTAACTATTTTTTACAAATTATTTTGTCTATTAAGTGGGTATTTAATAAATAGCCTTTTATTTTCGGACCTAACCCCCTCAAACATGAGCCCAAACCCTTCTAAAATATAGCCCAAACCCCTTAGGCCCAAACCTATACACCGGACCCAATCACCCGTTTAATCGTGGCCGTTGATCATTTTGATCAACGGTCCACGATTAAACCTACCATAATTCATTTCACCGGACTCGCCCGCCCCTCAATCCCTCCTCCTTTACATTCTCTCTCGATCACCCCCTAAGAACCTAGCTACCATCACCTACAAAACTCCACGTCTAGGGTTTCTATGGATTTTCCGGCCCTTGCCGGCCTGTTAAATCTTTTGGTTGTTCGACTTCATTGATTTATGAGAGAATCTCAAAGAGATTCAACTTGGTTCTGTTCAAAACCTTTCTCACAGGCCTATCTATGGTCATTCTCGTTGTGAGTACTGTTTCTTGCCTATTTTGGTTCAAATCTATGGTTTTCAACCCATTTTCTTTTACTTCTACTATTTCTGAAAAACCCTAGTTTCACTAGTCTTTTAATCTGTTCTGATCTTCGTAGATCTAAGATGATTCGAGTATGATTGAGTGTTTTCTTTTGAAAATATTTTGTTCTAGTTAATTGCTTCTATTTTGTTCACTCTTTCTGAGATTAGGGTTCGTCCCAAACTTTCTTCAAAGGTTTTCCTAACTTCTTAGTGATTAAACTAAATGTTCTCCATTATCTTGACTGATTCTCATGTATATTCTTCAACCCTATATGTTTCTGTTTGTCATATTAATTTCTTCAATTTTGTTCTGTTATTATGTTGATTTTTGTGGACAAGTCATATTAACTAATTTTATTCAGAGATTCGAATGTTTTCCCCCGTTAAAATCACTATTCTTTGGGGATTTTTTACTTAGTTTTTTTATATTTAGGGATTCGAATAATTCTTTCCTATAAAATCAGTATTCTTTGAGTTTTTTTTACTGATTCGAATGATTGTCCTGTTAAAATTAGTATTTGCTGAGATTTTCACTTGTTCCCTTATTTGTGACCTTAATTTATTATACTTGCCTTAATTAATTATCAGTATGGTTTTGGATTTTACCGACTCCTTATATGGTATGGTTTCTTATCTTAATTGAGTCACAGCTCTGACCGTTAACTGAGACTCCCCAATTATAGCGGTTATTTTCAGATTTCTCAATTGGAATTGATTCCATAATTGGTTGATTGCTCTTAATTGATTGAACTGTGATTCTTTTTACCTTATTTTTTTTCTCCCTAAGTGCTATACATACACTCTCATTGTTCTTCTTAAAGACACAGACAATAGTTCAAACACACACACAGAAACTTTCTCTCATCTGTCTTTCTGCTACTGGTATTCATTGCTTGTTTAGCCGGCTGAAACTAAGGCTAGACTGTCAAATCCTGCCTTCTTCACCTTCTATCTTTGCCTCATTAACTGGTATTTTCCTTCTTCTAATGCCATTCATTCTACCATGAAGTGAACATCTATTTTATTCTCTGGGGACCTATTCATGTTAATATCCATGTCTTAGACTAACTGCTTATGTACCTAATGTTATATTATTTCTTGTTTACTGTTTCATTGGTATGTTTAAGTTCACCCTTTCATGTTTATTGCTTTAATCAGCATGTTTACTTTAGTTTAAGTACTCCCATCTTTCCTGTTTACTTCCTTCAACTAGCATGATTACTTTTGTGTCTCAGACTCCTATCTAATTGACTTCAATTGGCATGACTAATTCTGTGTAGTTAGACTCCTGTCTTCAGCATGACCATTTCTACACTTAGTTTCTGTGTTTTACTGTCTATTGTTGTTAGTTAACATGACTACTTTAGCATTAAGCCTAGATGTTAGACCTGTGTTATTCCTGCCTAGAATCTAGGTTAGTATGTTATTGTGAATTTGGTTGATGTAGAAACCCTTGCCTATTCCATATATCTGTTACTCAGTATGCTCTCACTCTTATCCTGTTCTGGTGTGTTTCTAATTAATGTGTCCCCGACCCTGCTCCTTTTTTTGTAACTTTTTCTACACCTAGAACTAGCTGACAAACTGAAGTTGAATCTGGGAAATGTGATGCTTTTGTGACCATGTTGTTGTTTGCTGAACCTTCTTTTCCTTCAAAAGGTTTTTCAACATGTCTTTCTTTTTACTCTTAATATGTTTTTCCCAAAATGTGTCAATTCTTAATGTATTTTTTACTCCTAAATGTTTTACTCCTCTACTGTTGTCCAAAAGTTATTCCAACTATGTCAAGCACTCTCAGTCCTGCTCTTAGATTACTTAAGTTCTGCCCCTCCAGTGTGTATACTGCCTAGGAATCCATGAGATTCCTCCGAACTCTGGCACACTGGGGCTGGCCTTTTCCACACTGCACACAATTACTTCCCTGTTCAAAGGATCTTGGTGTGAGCATTGCTCGGGATCCCTGAGGTCCTTAGGGAACTTTGACACACCAGGACACCCTATTGGCTATGAGACTTTGGCATCCTGGACTGTTTTGATGGCCTAGTATTTCTAGGTTCACTTTGGGCCTATCTCAGACTCCGTATATTATAGCTTATATTTATTATGTAACTGATTTATTTACTGGTTGTAATAACACCTTTGTAAACAGATATTTGGGATATTAGTAAAGGGGAGGGATTCGTCGTATATGGATTTTTGTAGGGAGACCGGGTAGAAATCATGCTTTAGGTTTATATTGTGTTTGCTTGCATTAGAAATTCTGCCTTTAGGTCTATGTTGTGTTCACTTGCAATAGAAATCATGCTTTAGGCTCGTATTATGTTATTCGCATTAGCAATCATGCTTAGGTTTATATTATGTTTACCATGCTTTTATATCACCTGGCATACTAGGCAATGTTATAGGCTCATAACGTTATTTTCTACGGAATTCGGCTTCTGCATAATCATGATCACCTAGAAATCATGTTATTAAGTTACCATTGCAATTCTGCTTAATCAAAATGTCCATCCTTGGTGTGCATTAGAAATCCTGCTTTAGGACTATGTTTGTATCATGTCTATATCACCTAATTCAATAACCATCCTGTCTATATGAATGTTTAAAACCAATTTCAGCACCTAGACAAGCATGTTTATAGGATGTATTAAAACTTAAACTGTTTGTTTTCCTTTAGTCAATTTCTAGAATTATGTTTGCAGTTTAGACAACCTGCTATATGGTATCCTTGAACCACACCTAGGAAAGCTTATAGGCCTTACAAAATTGTAAAACTATGTTTTGTTTATTTGTGACTGCCCAGATTCAACAGGTTCTAAAATCAGCTGGCAAACTGATTAGGTCTTTACCACTTCGCCTTAACATAATGTTCCACATTCTCTGTTTGTCATGCTCACTTAGATATCATGTTCTAGGAACTTTTCTGAAACATCTAAAATCTTGATGTTTGAGACGTGCTAATTGCCTTATTATTTGTGGAGGTAAACCTGGGCGCTTAGTTGTTGTCTTACTTCACAGTCCTGTTTGTTTCTTTGTTGTCGCTTAGATTTTCCTTTTTAAATACTTTAGGAGAGTCTAGAATTGCATAAAAATATAGGTCCTAAATACCTCCGGGACCACAAGGAATTGATGGGTAATGCACGCTTAGAGTTCGTTTAATTAAAATCGCTTATATAACCGCTAAGAGGAGGGTAATCGGGTAGTAAAAGGATATGACTTGTGCGCTAATGTCACGTGTAATCCCTCTAGTTGAGAAAGGATTATCGGGCATTGTACGGATGTGATCCTATAGGCTAATAACTTAGGACTCCCCTATCTTATTTACATATGTGTGCTCAGACTGCTTACCATTTAAAATCCTTTTATCTTACTTACATATGTGTGCTTAGACTGCTTATCTGTTAAATGACTAATTTACTAAGTAATTTTGGCCGGGACCCACCATTGTTGACCTCGAGGGGTGCCTAACACTTTCCCCTCAATGTAATTTCATGCCCTTACCCAATCTCAGGTAACATAGACTAGTTTCATGAATTACTTGCATTAAGTTCCCTAACACACCATAAATCCGTTAGGTGGCGACTCTTCACTTTACATACCCCTCTCCCAAAAGGAAAGGAGTTCTCCCAAATGAATGCCGAAACCCGATTTCGCGAGGAAAAAAGGGGGCACGACAATCACAGACGTGGACAGCGTTATAGCCGTGCAAAGCCTAATTGGACGGATAGCCGCCTTAGGTCGATTAATCTCGAGATCGTCAGATTGAAGTCATAGGTTATTCTCACTACTCAAAAAGAAGAACAGTTTCGCGTGGACCTCATAGTTCCAGTAGGCGTTAGAAGAATTAAAATGGTACCTCTCGAGTCCACCATTGCTTCATACTCCAAAAGCAGATGAAAAGATCTACTTATATTTAGTGGTCTCAAAAGTCGCGGTAAGTGGTGTCTTAGTTCGAGAAGAGCAAGGTACACAATTTCGCATTTATTATGTAAGTCAAACCTTAGGAGAGGTCGAAACCATGTATCCACACTTGTAAAAGTTGGCACTTGCTCTAATAAGCGCCTCTAGGAAACTAAAACTATATTTTCAAGGTCACCCAATATGTGTGATAACCACCTACCTCTTTAATAATGTTTTACATAAGCCCGATCTATCGGGCCGATTGGCCGAATGGGCCGTCAAAATCAATGGGTTCCTCGAACAACTATCAAGTCTTAAATTTTAGCAGACTTTTGGCCGACTTCACACAACCCTCGTACCCGAAGTCAAAAAGGAACTTCTGATAAAATTGGGTACATTATCGGGGGTGTGGACCCTTTTTACAGACGACGCTTCGAATGTGTAAGGGTCCGGGCTAGGAATCATTTTGAAGCCACCCACGGGAAATACAATTAGGAAATCCATCAAAACCTCAAAGTTGACTAACAATGAGGACGAGTACGAGGCCATTATTGCAGGTCTCGAACTAGCTGAAAGATTTGGAGTGGAAGTCATCGAGGCCAAATGCGATTCCTTACAAACAAGACCATCATTCAGAATCTGAATAAAAGATTGATCGGCGCCAAGGGAAAATGGAGAGAAATTCTACTTGAAGTTCTTTGGGCATATCAAACAACGTCAAAATTAAATACGGGAGAAACACCGTTCTCTTAAGTATATGATTCTGAAGGCTTGATCCTGGTCGAAGTCAGGGAACCCAGCGCCATATTTCGATACACAACGGAAGAGTCAAATCACGAGACTATGAATATGAGCCTCGAACTACTAGAGGAAAAATGGGAAGTCTCCCTTGTTCGAATGGCCGCATAGAAACAACGAATTGAAAGGTATTATAATCGAAGGACCAACCTTCGCCACTTTAGAATCAGGGACTTAGTTTTGAGAAAAGTCACACTCAATACTCGAGACCCGAAAGAAGAAAAACTCGTCCAAAATTGGAAAGGACCGTATCAAGTACTCGATATCGTCAGAAAGGGATCCTACAAGCTTGGAACGATAAAAGGCGAACACCTATCAAATAATTGGAACATCTCACTCCTCAAACGATATTAGTGTTAAGGTATTACCTTCTCCTTTTTCATTTACATTTTACACCAACTTATTTTCAGGTGTTCGAGTAAAGAAAATGGAGTTCTCTTCAAGCAGTAAGATATCAGATCTTAAAGCACGTGTTGCACTCTTTTTCCCTTCGACTAGTTTTTATCTTAAATGGGTTTTTCGGCAAGGTTTTTAACGAGGAAACCATTGTTCCTGCTAACATAGAGTGTTCGAGGCTTCTTTATTATCAACCTCAAATACTGGGGGAGCATCACCCTCAGATGTTATGCTTTCAAGGAAAATACTTCATGTCAATAGTGTCTCGATAGGAAAGGTTTTGTAAAGGACCAAACATTCGAATGCACCGTGTCCGTATAGATCACACGAACCCTAATGGTAAAACATGTACGCATATATGAACTATTGAAAGAAGTATTTTTCCTTACCAGATATCTCATGCCTTAGAGAAATTTCTACTTTACAAGTTCTATAAATATGATTTCTTGTGAAAACTGGCTCAAGGGCAAAGTACAACTACACTTCGAACGATCAACCCCGTACTCAGGGACTACCGTCAAAAATTGGCATGTTCGAACTATTAAACTTTGAGACCGTAAGACCTCAAAAAGGCAACCATCGATTTTATAGGCCAAGGACACCCTACTCGGGGACTAATACTGGGAAAATAATCCCAAGAGGCAGACCCAAAGTCTATGGCCAAACTAATGCGGCACGAAGTCATCCGAATTCTGCAATAAAAATAGGCCTTCGAATTCTTTTGAAAACCAGTTGAAAAAGGCTACCCTTGGAAGAATAAGTAAAAGCCTTCGATACTGTCGGCCCTCGAAAAACCTTAAGAGGAACTGTTTAAGACAAATTTATGCTAAGGCATAAAACGAAAGGGTTTCGATAATGTTAAATCCTGAAAAAACCTAACAAGTACAATCTTACTTGTGTTGAGGCATAACAAATTCCTATATGTTAAAAAAATTTAAACCAAAAAGGGGAAAAGGCCTTTCTTTATCGGCCCGATTCAAGAGCCTAAGGGCCATTATATTTTTGAGTTCGAGAATCTATTCTCACTCAATTCAAACATACGGGTTCTACTACTTTGAGTTCGAGCAAGAACTCACTTGACTACAAAGGCAGTATTAGTTAGGCTTCGGCCAAGTTGCCCAAAAAATGAATTCTTAAACATATTATTCACAAGGCATGAAGTATATCAAAATCTTACATGGCATAAAGCAGATTGAAATTATCACAAGTCAAAAATTGAGACGGAATTCAAAGAATGAATATATATATATATATATGAACAAAGGTATTTACAAAGGACCGACCGGGGTCTTATAGAAAGAAAAGAGAAGAAAAATACAATTTCCCTATCTATGTTCAGGGATGACTCCCTCCTCGGGCCCCGCATCATTATCAGACCATCTCTTGATGCCTTGATCCTCGGAAGAGGCAAGTAGCCTGGCATCGGCTTCATGCACCTTTGCCCGTTCTATCTCCTCAGAAAGGTCAAAACCTCGGGCGTGAATCTCCTCGAGGGTCTCTCTCCGAGATTGGAATTTGGAAAGCTCGGCAGTACATTGTGCTCAATCGGAAGCCTCCCTCAGTTGTGCTTGAGCAGCCTCGACATCAGCTAGATATATGGCCACCGACTTATCGGCCTCGACCATTGCTTTTTCGGCCTCAACCCAGGCCTTTGCAAGTTTTGCTTCGACCTCTTCAACCCTCTTAGACTAAACCGAGCACTTTTCCCTTGCCTTTCAAAGTTTCACTTCGACCGATGACAATTGAGCCAAGGCAGTCTCTTTCTCCGCAACAAGGTGGTCCATGCCTCCTTCTACTTGTAGCAGTCAGCTTTCACCCGATCGACCTCCTCCCAGAATAGCTCGATCCTCTCAATCTTTTGCTGCAATGTGACATTGAAACATTAGCTTCCGCCCTTAAATCAAGCCCGTTTTTTCAAGAGAATCGTTAACTGCTCGTTCAGCTCAATTTTCTCCTTACGGGCTCTGGCCAAATCAGCTCGGAGATCCTTGATCTCCTCTTCCATCTGCCCATAGAGAAGCTTGACAGTGTTCCTCTCCTCTGAAAGCCTTTAGAGATCGGCCTCGCATTGGCTTAAGTTGGCCCGCAACTTAGAGAAATCATGTATGAGAAAAGGTAGGAGTTAGACAGAGAAAAGGAAAAATGAAATAAAGTTATGTATACAAAATTCATACTTACTCGGTTTAGAAGACGCTGAGCCTCTTCGAAGAGGTTGGATACATCATTAAGATCGGAAGCATCCTTGACCTCAGTAGTGCAATCACAAAAAAAGATCCTCGACACCGGGACTCCGCCTATTTGGGGAGTCCATATGGCTTGTGCATCCCTTATAGTGTCCTTGGAAAAGGCCGATAGAGATGGTGAGTGACCTCCTGTCACTTCCCCAAGCGAGTCACAAGGAGCACTTTGTTTGGCTCAAGGGGTCTCGGCACCAGCCCCCTCCAGTATGATCGTCTTTTTACGAGAGGCATCTTTAACCTTAGAAGATTCGGGGACTTCACCCGAATTATTCTTCAAAACGTCTCCATCATGAGGTAGGGCCTCGTCAACCGCCACTGATTTTGCGGCCTTGGCGGTATCGACGGTCTTCCTCACTTGGGTCACCAGCGCCGAGTCACCGCCTTCATCTTCATCTTCTTCTTATTCCCTTCGCCTTTGGGCTGACTCCAAAGTCATAGGGATGACGTCCCCCTTGGGTTTCCAAGCTGATTTCTTTTTGGGTTTAGGGTCCTCGGATATCGAGACCCTATTTCTCTTATTTTCCTTTCCTGGCTTCGGAGCCAAGGCCATAGCATATTCCTCACTACTCGGAGGCCTCAGGACCGTATCCTTGTTAAGGCCTGCACAAGAAAAAACTGCATAAGTGAAAATAAGTATATTCCCTGTGTCGGGTATAAGAAAAGGGAAACTTACCATGGTTCTTTGCTTCCCATTGACCTTTTGTCAAGTCACGCCAACAGTGTTCAGCATAGGAAGAAGTCGAAGCCAGCTTTCGAACCCAGCTCTCGAGGTCAGGGACTACTCGAGGCATCCAAGTAACCGTTGCACGATGAAAGAAGATGTTAAATGAAGCAGAAAATGTAAACATTGAACTTAAATAGTAGAGTGCTACTTACACTTCAGGTTCTGTTTCTCAGAAAATGGCATTTTCTCTTTCGGGATGAGATCAAAGGTCCTCACCCGAACAAATCGACCCATCACCCTCGGTCTTTATCCTCGTCGATGCTCGTGAACAGCTCCATGGCCACTCGACGTTGGAGCTTGATTAATCCCCAAAAGATATGAGGGATGTATAATCTAATAAAGTGAACGACAGCCCCTCAACTTTGTTGGTGAAGAATCGAAGCATGATCACTATATTCCAAAATGAGGGGTGTATTTGTCCTAAGGTCATCAAATATTTACGGCAAAAGTAAATAATGACTGGATCGAGGGGGACCTACATGAAAGGATATGTGTAAACACTTAAAAACCCTTTGGCGTGGGTAGTGATGCTCTCTTCAGGGTATGGGATCTCTATCAATTTGTCCCCACAGTTGAAATCCCTTTTGATAATCTCGATATATCCCACGGTTATTGAGAAAATATAACTCGATACATGCTCACATCGACCAGGGACCGATGGAGGATTCTCGGTTTTAAAGTCAGATTTAAGAACATGCGGGCCGGGAACACACTCCTCAGGGAGCGAATCCACCGTAGTTTTATCACCGACCTATCGTGAAGAATAAGAGGAAGCTTTTTCCTTTTGAAGAACTATTTTGGATGTTTCGCCATTGTATGGGTTAAAGATAGAGGAATATAGTACGGTTTGGTGGTTCAGAACTAGCGGTGATGGCCTAAGAAGTAATGAGAGAGAAGATCTTGAGAGAGATAAAAGATTTATAGAAAAGATGGAGATGAAAGTAAAGTTTGGTTAAACATAAAGAAGCCCTATTTATGGATTTACGGTGGCAGTTCAACGACATTAGTGGCCGACTGCCAACTGACGCTCGTTAATAGTTTGGAGAACTGTAATGACGGGATGTTTCAGCCACTTCTATCGTTTACATCAAGAGGATGACGTCATTGTCTATCGAGGTTAGAGAAAAATCAAAGGCTCAGTTCGTTTCTTATCATTATATTCTAAGAAACGAGGGGACTATCTGTATACGGTAGAAATCAAGGGCTACCCGATTTCACTATTTGATCGAAACTAGGACGTTGCATCAGAGGTCCGAGACACTAAGTTTGAGATCAAAGTACCTTTCGAGATCGAGATCGAGGTCGATATCAATCGAAGTTGTAATATTGTGATGACCCGACATGTCGTTTTGGGCATATGTACTTCGTTCAGTATTTTGAGGGCTCGTGTGTCTCCATATTATGTTACGGGACTTGTTGGTATGTTTGGACGTGGTCCCGAGGGGCTCGGGTGAGTTTCACATAGGTTTGGGCTGCGTTGTGCTTGTTTTTCTTATGTTTCGACGTCGTTTCCTCAAGCATGAATGGTACCACATTAAGCAAATGAGCTCCGATTTCTATTTTAATTTAAGAATTAGATCTGTATCGTAATTACGGTTCCATAGCAAAAAGAATCGTCAAATTTGGACATCGTATGAGGAAATTACTGGTCATTTTACTAAAATTAGGATACCAGATTTTTTTTCAGATTAATTATGAAATTGCTATTGACGGGGTATTTAAAAATCTGCATTATTTTCAAATATTAAAACTTACATATCTCATTCATTATAAGGTCAAATTGAGTGATTCAAAAGCCTAACTTGAATAGAACTTCACAAGGAATAGCTTGGAGGTATAAAAAGCAATTTTCAAAAAATCATTTGGCATGAGAAACGAGGCAGAATAACTGGCAGAAAAATATATAAAACTAGGGTTTGTTCGTTCAGTCATATTTTGAGTTGGGGAGCTCTGATTTGGGCGATTGTGGAGGGGATTTTCACCATATGGATGGTGGTAAGTGTTCTCTACTCGGGTTTGGTTATATTTTATGAATTCATCTTCATTTTTTTGGATTTGATTGATGATTTCACAGTGAAATTTGGGGGGGTTTTGCCTAAAGTTTCATAATATGAATTTTTGAGTTTTGAACATCGATTTGGAGTCAGAATTGAGTGAAACTAGTATGGTTGAACTCGTAATTGAATGGGTTGTCACATTTTGTGAGTTTTATCGAGTTCCGAGGCGTGGGCCCAGGTGTGATTTTTGGCCGGATTTGTGATTTGATTTAGTATTCGATCTTTATCATTTAGAATTGTTTTCTTAGGCTTTAATTGATGTACTTAAGTTACTTTTGTCTAGTTTTGAGATGTTCGGAGGTCACTATGTGCGTGATGGCATTTTTAGAGCATCAGTTGGCTTGCTTGGTATTGTAATTGACTTGTTCGAGGTATGTGTTTTGCCTAACTTTATTGAGGGAATTTTTCCTCCTAATTGCTATTTTTACCACATGCAGGGGTGATACATATATGAGGTGATGAGCATATATGTATGTGCTGGGATTAACAATGCTCGGGGGTAGATTGTGCTATAATTATGTTTTTTAGAATTTCATAATTTCCTTAATTCATGCCTTACATGTTTTACCGATATTAAGAATGTAGTATAAAGTGTTAGTAATCAAGACTTAGTCTAATATCACTTGATCAAATTTGATAGAATTCTTAGAATACATTGATGTGTCTAGTTTGGTTCATCTCTATGCGTAATCACTACTACCTTGCTACGGTTGATATTTGAGGTGTTGGATTCTACGCTTGTGTTACTGATAAAATGTGAAATTTGTGGAAGTACTTAAATTGTACGGCCCTTGAGGGCTTATTGAATCATTGTTGGCTTAGAAATTCAGTGATTGAAATATGTTGGATTATTCATTTGAACACTCTTCTCGATGTTATTTACACTTCCTGCCCTACAATTTTATTGTTATTCAGATGCTTGGTGAGGAAGAGTGTAAAGCACGAAGGGTGATGTTGTGCCATTTTTTATATTCTTTATCATGTGAGGAAGAGTGTAAAGCACGAAGGGTAATGTCGTGTCATTTTATATACATTATCATGTGAGGAAGAGTGTAAAGCACAAAGGGTGATGTCGTGGCATTTCATATACATTATCATGTGAGGAAGAGTGTAAATCACGAAGGGTGATGTCGTGCCATTTCATAGACATTATCATGTGAGGAAGAGTGTAAAGCACGAAGGATGATGCCATGCCATTTCATATACATTATCATGTGAGGAAAGAGTGTAAATCATGAAGGGTGATGTCGTGCCATTTCATATACATTACCATGTGAGGAAAGAGTGTAAAGCACGAAGGGTGATGTCGTGCCTTTTCATTTATATTGTTATGATTTTAATATTGTGAGGTCATGACACGAAGGGTGGTTCTGTGCAGGTGAGGAGGATGGGCATGCATTATGATGTGATATTTGTTTTCCATGTATAAATTTCCGCCTTTACCTTGATTTTTCATTGTCGCCATTATACATTTTGTGTGATATATTGTTATTGTCCAGTACTTGACCTCTATCTCAATTGTTGTTGTGTTGTCCATGTCTTTTACTTGCTTAACTTGCATATGCCATGCTTATTTCCTGATTTTATAATTATACTCATGTTGTATCTATTCTGTTGTACCGTAGTGTAAGTCTTCCACCATGCTAGTCCTTCATGTCCTTACTTGTTAACTTGTGAAGATCGTGTGTTTCCTTCTTGCTTGCTATATTGTACTTAGACCTCCATCATGCTAGTTAATTGAAATTATAACCCCTTTTTCCTAATTGTGGTCATTATCTTCGTGCTCTCTGCTTAGTCTGGTACTGATGTTCTTCTGTACATTCTCGTGTATTATCAATGCTTGAATATTCCCTTCCTTGTCATTTCTATTGTCGGTATTTCTATCATTTGGTTGGTATTGTTTTACACATATATGGCGAGGATGAGATAAATGCACGACGGGTGTTGCCATGCCATTAGACTTGATGTCTTGAGTGTTTTATCACGCTAAGAAAGTATATGAGGTGATTGTTGTGGTTCATGGGATTTCGTTGTAAGGAAATTGGCAGTTGAGATGTTGGAAACTGTTAAATTGTTATTATTTCTGATACTCTTCTATTTCCTGTCACAGTCGCATTGGGTAATCTATTCTATTATTCTGCCTTTTGGTTTTATTACTAGTTTACATTATAGTTTTTTATTAATGAGTATCTTTTAACTAAGAATCTCGTCACTACTTCGACGGGGTTAGTCGAGATACTTACCAGTACATGGGGTCAGTTGTACTGATATTACACTTATGCACACTCTGTGCAGACTGTTGGAGCGGAGCTGCTGAAGAAGTCGGGAGCTGACTCAGAAGATGTTTGTGCATTCTCTATAGAAGCTGCCACTTGTCCTTGGTCGTGTTAGACATTATTAATCTGTTCATGTAGTTTTCAAACAGAATGTGTATTTATTCATACCAGCTTTGTATATTCTAAGTCTTAGAAGCTCATGAGTCATATTACCAGTTCTTGGGAAGAGTTTGTAACATTTCAGATAAATCCTAATTAAATTTTCTATAAGTTTATTTATTTTTCTTCTTTTTGTTAATTGGCTTACCTAGCAGGTCAAGTTAGGTGCCATCATGACCTATGATTTTTGGGTCGTGGCAAGGTGGTATCAGAGCCTTAGGTTTGTAGGTTCTACGAGTCATGAGCAAGTGTCTAGTAGAGTCTTGCGAGTCATGATCAAGTGTCTAGTAGAGTCCTGCTGATCGGTATGATGACGTCCATATCTGTATTCGAGAGGCTACAGGGCATTTAGGAAAAATTTCCCTTTCTTCTTTCCTTATTTTTCGGCCTTGTTTCAGCTGAAACCTATGACTTTGACTCCTCCCAATCGCTCATATGTGGTGTTGTTCACTCAGTATTCGTTATGTGCCGACGATCAGTGATGTTGCAGATAGATTACGATGTGTTGTCTAGCCTCACAAGCAGATGCAGTGTTAAATCTTCTAGTCGTTCATTTGTGGTATGAGTCGGGTTCATATGTCTGGTTGGTAAGAACAGATTTGGAACATTGGTTGATGGCCTGGTTATTGCGACTAAGGTGGTTTCATGGCAAGGTGTCGATTTGAGTATAACCGGTTGGCCGTCTCCTGCATGGTGAGTTTGGATCGTGTGAGGTTTCCATTCGGCGGATTGCATATGTGATCATTTCAGAGCATTTGGGGAAGTTGTTTGACTATTGCAATGATGGGTAAGCGCTTGGCAGAGTCTTCAGGGGCGTTCTATGACCAGTATTGCATTAGTGTTTGAAGTATTCAGCTAAATAGTCGTGTGGTATCAGGGCATGCTTTGAAGATATGGTACCTTGGGTTGATGATGGGGTGTTTTATGGCTTCGAGCTAAGTGGTGGTGGTCTTCTAAAGACGATTAGATTTTAGGGTCATGGGCAGTATCAATTTCCAGGTCTTATGTAGCCTTTAAGGGCTTTTGGATTTTTCTTCGGGTGGGCTTGAAAATGGAAGTGCATGGTAATTGGATCTTCGGTGTTTCCTTGTAAGGACTACATGTAAATGTTGGAGTGATGAAAGAAATGGCTTTGGGTTCCCAGGATGTTCCCTCAGGGCGATCATATCGGATTGAGTTACTTTTGGGTTGACAGTTTGCGTGACTCGATTGAGTTAAAGGTGATTGGTTCTGATTACTCGATTATATATTACTGTGTTTCGGAGAATTTATCATGGTTATGACCACTGTCGGAGTTGATATTTTCTACAGGTATGGAAGCTATATTTTGTGTAGTGGTGTTCTCCTGGATTGAGTTAAATGAAATATTCTCGGGTGATGAGGCGTTCAAGTTGCTTATGGTTCATAGTTGACTATAAGACTTTTGTAGTGTTGTGAGTTAGCATGTTAGAGGTGATTCACCGTGTGGGATTGAAAGGTTGCATGTACAAGGTTGCAGTTTAGTTTTGGAGGGAAGGATACGAGTTCTTGATGTCTTGGACAATTTCGAGTGTTTGAAGTCTTGCTGGCACTATGGGATTCCCATCGAAGTAGAGTTCTCCTGTTGGAAAGCACATTGTGTTTCGACTTATGGGTGATTCCCTATGAGATGATGGAGTATGAATTACGTGTCAGCTGTTTGATAAGCGGTGTTGATATTGGGTATGAAAATTCTTGTATTCGTGAGGCTTAGAGTGTGATTGAATGTAGAAGATTGGATGATTAATGGTAGGTGTTATGGAAAGGTTGATATAGACTTTTGGGAGGTTTATTACATGTTTGAGGATGACCAGAATTTGGCTTAGGGATTATTTTGAGCCCAGCGAGGGTGTGTAATATGTATCAGACTGGATTTGCTTACTCTTGCGCAGTTGTTGGCACATGTATATCATCGGGTGGAATGGATGTAATTCGTGCCTTGGTTTATGTTATATGTCTCTCTCTCATGCTATGATGGTTTATGGGGTTACATGATTCTTCTTACGCATATTATGATTCAATTTAGGCCTCGTGGCACTGTGGGCAAGGTGGCCTTGTGATGTTGCTTATCTTATTGCACCACAGTTGTGCTTGCCTTTCTCAGTATTTTTTATTCCTAATGATTTCCCCACAGTTATATTTTGTGCATTCTGTTGTCCTCGATGTTGACGCACATGTGATCTGTGAGACTGATTATTATGGCTCGATGGGTACCTTGTATGGATTGATATGATGGGATCAGGTTGCACGGCGCAACGGTACAATGATGAAATGTGGCTCCTTATTTCTATTTCGTCTGTTTTTCTTTCACCTCGTTGAGAATAGTTCGTAGTAAAATGCTAAAATTTCCCTGCCTGCTTAACTTACTTAGTAGTTTTCTTATTTAGTTTTCTTGCTGTTATCTGTCATATCTGAATTATTAGTTGGTAGTGTGCAGAACCGGGTTGTGTGTGGCTCCATATGTTTATTGTTGAAGCTTGTCAGTGCGGCTGCTCATATTTGCTGATATGAGGTTTTAAGACCTTAGATTTGCGCTATTGTATTCGGATGAAGAAGGTTTGGAAGAATAACACTATATTTTGTTGAGGATATGGATAATTGCCCTGGTCGGGCGAGTGAGTTTTTTGATTTTAGATTTTTTATCGGCGCCGGATTTGTTTTGGGCGGTAATGGTGGTCAGCAGTCCCTACTGTAAGTGTCATGATTTGGTACAACTGGTTCAGACTTATACAGTATCTGGCTGTGGGATTCGGGTATTGTAATGAATTCTGGATGATAGAGATTGAGTTCTAAGGTTTAAGGACCAAGGTCGAAATAAGGATCTCTAGTTATGTTGTGTTGGAAGTCTTATGTTGATCAGGGTGACGTGGGATCACCCCGGGTTTACTCCTAGTAATGTTACACCTTGATTTTGTAGCTTTGGGAAGACTATTGGCACGTTCGAGGACGAACGTGTGTTTAAGTGGTGGAGAATGTGATGACCCGACAGGTCGTTTTGAGTATCTGCACTTCGCTCGATATTTTGAGGGCTCGTGTATCTATTTGTTATGTTATTGTACTTGTTGATATGTTCGGACGTGGTCCCGAGGGGCTCGGGTGAGCTTCAGATAGGTTTGGGCTGCGTTGCGCTCGTTTTTCTAATGTTTCGACGTCGTTTCTTCAAGCATGAATGGCACCACATTAAGCAAACGAGCTTCGATTTCTATTTTTATTGAAGAATTAGATCCATATGGTAATTATGGAGTCATGGCAAAAAGAATCGTCGAATTTGGACGTCATATGGCGAATTTATGGTCATTTTACTAAAAATTGATTACCAGATTTTTTTCAGATTAATTACGAAATTTTCACTATCGGCATATTTCAAATCTGCACTATTTTCAAATATTAAAGCCTACATATCTCATTCATTATAAGGTCAATTTGAGTGATTCAAAAGCCTAACTTGAAGATAATTTCACAAGGAATCTATTGGATGCATAAAAAGCGAGTTTTAGAATCATTTGGCATGAAAAACGAGGCAGAATAGCTGGCAGAGAAATATATAAAACTAGGGTTTGTTCATTTTGTCATATTTTGAGTTGGGGAGCTCGGATTTGGGCTATTTTGTAGCGGATTTTTACCATATGGATTGTGGTAAGTGTTCTCCACTCGGTTTTAGTTATATTTCATGAATCCATCTTCATTTTTCAGATTTGATTTATGATTTCAAAGTGAAATTTGGGGGTGTTTTGCCTAAAGTTTCATAATATGAGTTTTTGAGTTTTCAACATCGATTTGGAGTCAGAATTTAGTGAAAATAGTATGGTTGAACTCTTAATTGAATGGGTTGTTGGATTTTGTGAGTTTTATAGGATTCAATCTTTATTATTTGGAATTGTTTTCTTGGGCTTTATTTGATGTATTTGAGTTATGAGAACACAGTTCATTTCGATAGTTACAGTAAAGGGTGAACATGCTTTCAAATCCAGTAGTTATGTCAAGTCCGTTTGATCTCAAGTAAAACAATATGAATCTTCCAGAAATTTCACAACAACAACAAATAGCAACAATAAATAAGAGGAAATACAACCTCTCAAGGCAACGGCCACTCAACTCATCTCAACAGCTCATACTCCCGGCTCACTACCCTCAATACACACTCTCAAAAGGTACCTACGTTCACTAGGGGTGTACAGACTCTAGAGGGGCTCCTACAGCCCAAGCGCTATATTGCTGCGACGTGCAGCCTGACCCAATATTGTTGCAACATGCAGCCCGACCCAATACTGTTGTAGCATGCAGCCCGACCTAATATTGTTGCAGTGTGCAGTCCGATCCAATATTTTTGCAGCGTATAACCCAATCCAAATATATTGTTGCGGCGTGCATCCCGATCCGATATATATATATATATATATATACATGGCCTGAAGTTTTGTTGCGGCGTGCAATCCGATCCAATATTGTCGTGGTGTGTATCCCAATCCAATATACCTCACATAGCTCACAACTCGGCAATCACGCCCTATCTCAGTCACTAGCCTCTCCGGCCTCACAGAATATCATAATAAACAGCCCAAACAGAGAATACAACAAGTATCAACAAGAAATGAGAGAGAGCTGATATATAATACACAAGTAAGACGGTGACTGAGTACAATACAACAATTAGCAGTCAATTGAACAAGTATACGACCGTTTCGGGTCCTAACAGTGATACCATATAGACTATGCATTGTTTCTGACATAAAAGGCAATCAAATTACTTAAAAACAAGGTGAAACAGGTAATAACAATGGCTATTCAACTTTACAGTCTCCCGGGATAGACCAAGTCTCAGTCCGTCATAGTGAACACTCACACGCCCGTCACCTAGCATGCGCGTTACCTCTAAATATCCAAATCATATAAATACTTGGGGTTGCATACCCTCAAGGCCAGATTTAAGATTGTTACTTACCTCAACAACATAGAAATCCTACTCTGGAATGCCATTTCCTCTCGAATTGGCCTCCAAATACCCCGAATCTAGTCATAAATAGTAAAACACCATTAAATAGGTTCAAGGGATCAATACCACAAAAAAATTACTAAATTATAACCAAAAATCCGAATTCGGCTCAAACCTGGCCCCTAGGCCCATGTTTTGAAATCTGACAAAAATCACAAAACCCCAAATCTCATTCACTCATGAGTCTAGTCATACCAAATTTACAAAAATCCGACCTCAATTGCCGTTTTAAAACCCCAAAGTTCATTCTCCAATTCCCAAGCCCTAAACCCCCAAATTTCTAGCTCAAAACCTTAATTAGATGATGAAGAAAGCCATAGATTCACAAAATTTAGGCCAATCTGGGTTAGAATCACTTACCCCAACGTTCTCCTGGAAAACCTTCAAAATATCATTGCTCTCTCGAGTTCCTCAAGTCTAAAATCGAAAAAGGAAGTCCAAAAGTCGAGCTGCTATTTTTCTGCTAGGAATACCGCTCGTGCAGACCCTTTAACGCTTATGCGACGCTGCACCTGCGGAAAATCCATCGCAGGTTTGGATTTCACTTAAAATCCAAGACTCCTCTCCTGCAGCTCCACAATCGTATTTGCGCCTATCGCATGTGCGAAAATACATCGCACATGCGGCTCCCTCTCGCACCTCCGCCCAGCTGTCCAGATTTGCTACTCTTGTAGGTGCGAGAAAATCTTTGCACCTGCAGATCCTGCCCAACTCCTCCTTGTCTGCAGCTAGAGCTCCTCCTTCTCTCCTACTGGCTCGCACATGCGGTTCTCACTTTGCAGGTGCGGAAAAAACCAGTAGCAACAGCTTCAGCTGCACTTCTCCAACTCCAAACAATCTAGTAACCACCCGGAACCACCCCGAGGCCCTCAGGAACTCAATCAAACATACCAATAGGTCATATAACCCTAAACAAACTTAGTCGAACCCCGGAATCACTCAAAACAACATCAAAACACCAAATTACACATGGATTCAAGCCTAAGAACTTCTAAACTTCTGAATTCCACAAACGACGCCGAAACCTATCAAATCACGTCCGATTAACCACAAATTTTAAACACACATAAAAAATGACACCACAAACTTACTCCAACTTTCGGAAATCCCTTCCGACCCCGATATCAAAATTTCCACTGCCGATAATAATTTCCAAATTCCAACTTTCGCTAATTCAAGCCTACTTCTACTACAAACCTCCAAATCACCTTTCAGACGTGATCCTAAGTCCTAAATCACCTAAAGACGCTAAAGGAACCATTAGAATTCAAATCCAAGGTCTTTTACACATAAGTCAACATCTGGTCGACTTTTCCAACTTAAGCTTCCAATAAAAAGACTAAGTGTCTCAATTTAAATCTAACACTGCTCAGGACCCGAACCAATCAACCCGGTAAGATATTATGCAGTTGTAAAGCACAAAAGAAGTAGAAATGGGGGGAAAGAGGCTATAACTCTCAAAACGGCCGTCCGGGTCGTTACATCCTCCCCCTCTCAAACAAATGTTCGTCTGCGAATGAGTCTAGAATCATACCTGGAGTCTCAAATAGGTGTGGATATCTGCTCCGCATGTACCACTCAGTCTCCCAGGTGGCCTCCTCCACAGGCTGACCCATGCACTGCACTTTCACTAAAGCTATATCCTTTGATCTCAAATTTTGAACTTGCCGCTCCAAAACTGCCACCGGCTCCACATCATATGTCATATCACCCTCCAACTGAACCGTGCTGAAATCTAAAATATGGGCCAGATTACTGATATACTTCCAGAGCATAAAAACATTAAATATCGGGTGCACACTCGACAAGCTAGCTGCGGAGGAAAACTTGTAAGACACCTCCCATATCCTATAAAGTACTTCAAAAGGCCCAATGAACTGGGGGCTCAACTTTCCCCTCTTCCCAAACATCATAACACCCTTCATGGGTGATACCTTCAGCAGAACCTTCTCCCCGACCATGAAAGACACATCACAGACCTTCCCGTCCGCATAGCTCTTCTGCCTACACTGCACCGTGCGAAGCCACTCCTGAATTAACTTCACCTTGTCGAATGCAACCTGGACCAAGTCTGTACCCAAGAGCCTAGCCTTACCTGGCTCAAACCATCATACCGAAGTTCTACACCGCCTCCCATATAAAGCCTCATACATAGCCATATGAATGCTCGACTGATAACTACTGTTATATGCAAACTCCGAGAGAGGTAGACATTTGTCCCATGAACCCCCAAAATAAATGACACAAGCGCGTAACATGTCCTTAAATATCTGGATGGTGCACTCGAACTATCCGTCCATCTAAGGGTGAAAGGGTGTGCTCAACTTAACCTGAGTACCCAACTCTCGCTGCACGGTGCTCCAAAACTGCGATGCAAACTGTGTGACTCTATCTAAAATGACAGAAACTGGGACACCATGAAGATAAATAATCTCTCGGATGTAAATCTCAGCCAACCGCTCTGAAGTGTAGGTAGTACCAACTGGAATGACGTGCATAGACTTGATCAGCCGATCCACAATCACCCAAATAGCATTGAACTTCCTGATGTTTGTGGGAGCCCAACTACGAAATCCATGGTGATCCGCTCCCACTTCCATTCTAGGATCTCTAACCTCTGGAGAAAGCCACCCGGTCTCTGATGCTCATACTTAACATGCTGACAGTTGAGACACCGAACCACAAACCCTACTATATCCTTCTTCATCTGCCTTCACCAATAGTGCTATCTCAAATCCTGGTACATCTTCGGGGCACCCGGATGGATGGAATACTACGAGCTGGGGACCTCCTCAAGATTTAACTCCCGGAGGCCGTCTACATTGGGCACATATATCTGGAACTGCACCATTAATACGCCATCATTGCCGATAGCCACATCTCTAGCACCACCTCGCTGAACCCTGTCCTAAAGGACAAGCAGATGAGGGTCATCATACTGACGCTCCCTGATACGATCATAAAGAGAAGACCTAGTTACCACACAATCCAAGACTTGACTTCACTCCGAGATATCCAATATGACAAGATGTCTAGCTAAGGTCTGAACATCCAATGCTAAAGGTCTTTCTACTGATAGAAGATAAGGTAAAATCCCCAAACTCTTCGCCTGGCGACTCAAAGCTTCGGCCACCACATTAGCCTTCCCGGGACGGTACAAAATAGTGATATCATAGTCCTTGATAAGCTCCAACCATCTTCACTGATGCAAATTAAGATCCTTCTTCTTGAAGAGATGCTGCAAACTCCAGTGATTAGTAAATATCTCACAATGAACCCCGTACAAATAGTGACGCCAAATCTTCAAGGCGTGAACAATAGCTGCTAACTCAAGATCGTAGACATGATAGTTCTTCTTGTGAGTCTTCAACTGGCGCGAGGAATTTGCAATCACCCTACCCTCATGCATCAAAACACATCCAATACCTATCTGCGAGGTGTCACAATAGACAGTGTAAGAACCTGAAGCTGATGGCAGAACTAGAACTGGAGTCGTGGTCAAAGTAGACTTGAGCTTCTGAAAGTTCTCCTAGCACTCATCTGACCACCTAAACGGAGCACTCTTTTGGGTCAATTTGGTCAAGGGCGATGTAATGGATGAGAAACCCTCCCCAAAATGATGGTAATAGCCACCAAACCATGAAAGCTCCTAATCTCCGTGGCTGAGGATGGTCTAGACCAACTCTACACCGCCTCCATCTTCTTCGGATCCACCTGAATACCCTCATTAGCCACCACGTGCCCCAAAAATGCCATTAAACTGAGCCAAAACTCACACTTGGAGAACTTTGCATAAAGTTTCTCCTCCCTCAATCTCTGTAACATAATCCTCAGATGCTGAGCATGCTCCTCCTGGATACGAGAGTACACCAGGATGTCATCGATGAATACAATAATGAATGAGTCCAAATGGGGTTGAAACACATTGTTCATCAAATGCATGAACGATGTTAGGGCATTGGTCAGCCCAAAAGACATCACAATGAACTCATAATGGTTGTATCAAGTCATGAAAGGTGTCTTAAGAATATACGAATCTCGAATCTTGAGCTGGTGATACCTTGACCTCAAATCAATCTTGGAGAAAATAGGTCATAAATACATGGCAAAGGATATTTGTTATTGACTGTGACTTTGTTCAACTCCCTGTAATAAATGCACATTCTCATAGAACCATCCTTCTTCTTTAAAAATAGAACTGGTGCACCCCAAAGTGACACACTAGGCCCCATAAACCCCTTATCAAGGAGTTCTTAAAGTTGCTCCTTCAACTCCTTCAACTATGCCAGTGCCATAGGAAACGGTGGAATAGAAATGGCTGAGTGCCTGACACCAAATGAATATCGAAGTCAATATCCCTGTCAGGCGGCATGCCTGGCTGGTCTGCAGGGAACACATCTGAAAAATCATGTACCACTGGAACATAATCAATGGTAGGAGTCTCTACACTAATATCCCTCACAAAAACAAAATAGGACAGGCAAACCTTCTCAACCATACCCTGAGCCTTCAAGTATGAAATCACTCTACTAGGTACTAGTCTATAGAACTGCTCCACTCAACCCTCGGCAACCCCGGCATCACCAACGTCACAGTCTTAGCGTGACAATCTACAACAGCATGATATGGAATAACCAATCCATACCCAGTATCACATCAAAATCAACCATATTGAGCAGCAAAAGATCCACTCGGGTCTCGAGACCCCCAATAGTCACCACACATGACCGATACACACGGTCTACAACAATAGTATCACCTGCAGGAGTAGATACATGAACAGATGAAACTAAAGACTTACGGGGCATATCCAGAAAATGAGCGAAATACGAGGAAGCATATGAATAAGTGGAACCAGGGTCAAATTATACAGAGGCATCTCTGTGGCAAATTGAGACAATACTTGTAACAACGGTATCTGAAGCAATGACATTTGGCAGGAAGGGCATAGAAACTAGCCTGGCCACCCCCTGATCTGCCTCCCCCTCTCGGGCGACCCCTAGTTGGTTGAGCGGGTGGTGGAGGAACAGGTGCTGAAGACAACTGGCTCCTCTGTAGAGCGGGACCTCCCACTGTACGAGAAAACTCTATCCTCATGTGAGAAAACTCCCCACACTCATAGCAACTCCCCAGTGCTGGTGTTGGGGATTGAAGGGAGCCTTGAGCACCAGGATAACTAGAAGAAGGACCCGACATAGACGAACCCTTACCCGATGGAGCACGAGAATAACTCTGCGTTGGAAGGGCACCAAGAGATGAATGAACCTACTGATAAATGTAAGAAAGATGGCCAGATGATGCTCCACAGTTAACTAGGCGAGCTGTCTGAGCATGTTTGAAAGGACGATCTCTACCGTGCTGGAACTGACCCCAGAAGGAGCACCGCCAAATCCACCTTGTCCACGAGTCCTCTTGGCCTCCCTCTCAACCCTCCCCTGATCGTAAACCATCTTAATCTACCGGGAAATATCAACAACCTCGTCAAAGGTAGCACTACACACTCTATCTCTTCGGTCATAAGCAATCGCAGCTAATAAGTGATGCCATCTATAAACCTCTGTATCCTTTATCTATCTGTGGGAACCAACCAGATAGCATGACGGGCCAACTCCTCAAATCTCATCTCATACTACATAACGGACATATCACGCTAATGAATCTACTCAAACTGTCTACGCAGCTCCTCTCTGCGGGACTGAGGCACGAATTTCTCCAGAAAGACAACGGAGAACTGCTGCCAAGTAAGGGGTGATGCACCGGTCGGTGTATGCCTCTCGTAAGCCTCCTACCATCTTGATGTAGCCCTAGAAAATTGAAAAGTGGTGAACAAGACCCCACAAGTCTCCAGAATACCTGTTGTACTGAGTATCCTCTGAAACTTTTCCAAGAAATCATGTGTATCCTCTCCCTCTGCACCACTGAATGGTGGAGGGTTGAGTCTCCCAAACCTCTCCAACCTACGCTGATCATCCTCAGGCATAGCAAGAACTACATAGTCATGTGCAGCTGCAAAGTGTTCTACTACTTCGAGTGTAAGGGAACTACATAGTCATGTGCAGGTTGTAAGGGCCATTATATTTTTGAGTTCGAGAATCTATTCTCACTCAATACAAACCTAAGAGTCCTACTACTTCGATTTCGAGCAAGAACTCACTCGACTACAAAGGCAGTTTTAGTTTGGCTTCGGACAAGTTGCCCAAAAATCGAAGTCTTAAACATATTATTCACAAGGCATGAAGTATATCAAAATTTTACAAGTCACAAAGTGGATTGAAATTATCACAAGTCAAAAATTGAGACAGAATTCAAATAATAATATTTTTATATATATATGAACAAAGGTATATACAAAGGACAGACCAGGGTCCTACACAAAGAAAGGATAAGAAAAATACAAGTTCCCTATCTATGTTCGGGGATGACTCCCTTCTCGGGGGCAGCTTCCTCCTCGGGCCCATCATCATTATGTGACCCTCTCTTGCTGCCTTCATTATCGAACAAACCAACCCATCCACCCTCGGTCTTTGTCCTCGTCGATGCTTGAGAACAACGCCTCCCTCGACATTGCATCTTGATTAATCCCCGAAAGATACGATGGTTGTATAATCTGATAAGGTGATCGATGCTGAACGGCAGCTCCTCAGCTTTGTTTGTGAAGAATCAGAGAATGATAACTATAAGCCAAAAGGAGGGGTGTATTTGGCCTAAGGTCACCTTATTTTGACGGCATATGTCAATGATGACTAGATCGAGAGGGCCCAACATGAAAGGTTAAGTCTAAACACTTAAAAACCCTTTCACGTGGGTAGTGATTCTCTCTTCAGGGGATGTTATCTCTATCACTTTGTACCCCCAATTGCAATCCCTTTTGATATTCTCGAGATATCCCACGATTATCGAGCAGATATACCTCGATACGTGATCACATCGACCAGGGATCAATGGAGGATTCTCAGTTTTAAAGTCATATTTAAGAACACATGGGTCGGGAACACACTCCTCAAAAAGAGGATCCACCGGCATTTTATCCCCTGCCGGGCTTGAAGAAGAAGAGGAGGATTTTTCCTTTTGAGGAACCGTCTTGGATGTTTTCTCCATTATATGGGTTAAAGAAAGAGGAATATAGTTGTGACGACCCGATAGGTCATCTTATAATATAAACCTAATTTTGTGAACCAAAACCTTTAGAAGTCATGTTTTTAGCCTTTCTCGATTTGCGTGCACGGTTCAAGCATCTTTCTAGAAAGCTTTTATCTTTAAAACTTGTAAAAATAATAAACTTTGCCTAAAAACTTCATTTGAGTTGACTTCGGTCAACATTTTTGGTAAACGGACCCGGATTTATTTTTTGAAGGTACCGGTGGGTCTGTACCGTGATTTGGGACTTGGGTGTAGGGATCAAAATCGGAAGTCCCTAGCCCGAGATATCAGACGATGTCAAAATTTAAAAGTTGAAAGCTTAATGAAATTGAAGTGGTTGACCAAAGTTTAACTTTTTAGATAACGGGTCCGTATTTCAGTTTCGGAACCCGGTATAGGTCCAATACCATAATTATGATTTGTCTGTGAAATTTAGTGCAAAGCAGAATTGATTTGACTTGATTCGGACGTCTGGTTGTGAAAATAAGAATTTCAAAGTGTTCTTGAAAATTTCATGTGATTTGGGGTTAAATTCGTAGTTTCATGTGTTATTTTGGCGATTTGATCGTGTGAGCAAGTTCGTATGATGTTATTAGACTTGTTTTCACTTTTGGTTAGAGCCCCGAGGGCTCGGCTGAGTTTCGGATAGGCTACGAAGTGAATTAGACTTGGAAATTTTGCGGGTCTCTGCATTTTCTGGGAACTGGCTTCTGATATTGCAATTCCGAGATCAATGTTTGCAATTGCGAACATCCCCTTTATCTGTCACCTTCACGATTGCGAAGGATTTATTCGCATTTGCGAAATATGCCTAGGTCAGCCTAGGTTTGCATTTGCGACATTATGGTTGTATTTGCGGAAGGCCAGTAATCGCGTTTGCGATAATTGTCTCGCATTTGTGATGGGAACTAGGGAAGGGGATTCTTTGAATTTGCGAAGAAATGGTCGCGTTTGCGATCTTACTATTTTCACAATTGCGAACATTTGTTCGCATTTGCGAAGGCTGCATAAATGAGAAGGGGTTTGCATTTGCGATGCCTCCTTCGCATTTGTGGGCTTCGTATTTGTGAAGCCGAAGTCGTTATATGAAAATCATGTTTGCGGCGTAAATGTGAGGTGACGAGTACTTATACGTAGCCAATTTATCTATCTTGCCTGTTTCCTTCCCGTTCCTCTTATATTATTTCTTCCCTGCCTTAATTATTACATGCTTTACTTGTATTTCAATGCCTAGTTGCTACTTGTTAGACCTTGTTTCTCCTTGTTGAAGGTATTAGTTATACCATAGCTTTATTGTCCCCTTTTACATTCTTAAGTTGTTTCATTGGTGCCTTTAATGATATATTCTAGATTGGTCTCGCTGAGTAGTATTACTTATGTAAGTTTTTAAAGAGGATAAGCTTCACGTTTGTTTTGTTTGAAGTTCAAGTACCGTGAATGGTTTTGTGTTAAATTGTGAAATTATTTGTACTTAATGAATAATTGATACCGATATGATGGGATCGGGTTGTGCGCCGCAACAAGAGGAATATGGGTGATATATTGAGGAGGAATAAGGGTGAATTGGTACTATACGGTGGGATTGGGTTGCAAGCCGCAACAGGTGTAATAAGGGTGGATTATGGTGCAATAAGAGTGAACTGTGACTGTGATACAACATTATCACTCCACATTCAAGGAAATACTTGCAGTAAAAAATGGAATCAAGCCGCAACACTTTTATTTACATTCTGTGGTTAAGTTATTAAGAGGAAATAAGGGAGGATTATGATATGTACGGTGGGATGGGGTTGCGCGCCACAACAACCTATATGTTTATGCTTTTTTTTAACTTTGTTAGTTGTACGGTAGTTTTGAATTGCACTTATGGATTGGTTGTAGCTGGACACTGATGTAATATGTTGGGTACTATACTTACTTCTTGCAAGACACTGCTCTATTTTATTTTTTCTTCCATTCCGCTTTTATTACTTACTGTATGCATATTATATTGTGTGTGTTCCGCCGTAGACTCGTCACTCCTTCGCCGAGGTTAGGCTCGGCACAACCAGTACATGGGGTCAGTTGTACTGATACTACACTCTGCACTTCCTGTGCAGATTTTGGAGCAGGTTGTGGCTGATCGAGAGGTTGGTTGTAGACTTCACAGCTAGGTTGGCGACCGCATGTTGTTATTCCCAAACGCACACGCAAGTATACGTGGTCGACAAGTGATATAGGATTGTAAGTCCAGATATCGTACCCACAGAGACTTGTGATTAACTATCAACTAAATTAAACACAAACAATTAATTTATTCAAGCGAACATTAAAGTATGAATATTTAACTAAAATTAATCTAGAATAGTAAACTATGAAATTAAGGAAATAATTTGCGAGATTTTAGATACAAATTCAATATGAGCCGATATTCTAGAGCTATGGTTTAGCAAAAAATCTTGTTGAGTTTTCCACTTAAATCGTCTAATTAATTTATCTGGTTTATTGATTGACGAGGTTAATATTGCTTGTAGCCTTCTCCAGAAGTACAACTCGCCTATTCAATCTAACCTAACGCCTATATTCCTATGAAATTAGGATTAACAAGAACGCATTAATAATTCCCGTATAATAACCAAGCAAGGCGATTAGGTATATTCCTATACTAACCGCAAATCCACTCCCTGAAGGGTTAAGATCTTGCTCTACCCAATCTTATATGCAATCTAGAATTCCCTATCCCGAGTTCAATCCTAGATTCGTAGATAGTAATAAATTGGTGATAAAGCAATCAAATAATTAAGTGCAAGATTGAATAAATAAACCAATATGATAAAATAATAAGAACGATTGAAGCTTCAAACTATAACGTTCATGTAGAACCCAAAACTCTAGAACTAACAAAGTATGAAATTAAAGGAAGAGAAGAGAAGAAAAAAAACTAGGTAGAAGCCTCATTCAAGCGTGGTGTGTGTTCCTCCACGTGAATCTCCTCAAAATATGTTCGATCCTCCTAAAGTTGTGTTTTTGGGTGTATTTATAAGTTTGGGACAAACCCTAAACGTGTAGGAGACTTCTATTCAAATCGGGAAACACTTAAAACCTTCAAAACTCTGAATTGACCGGACAGGGACCCAAGCATTAAGCCCCAAAGGCCCCCTTATCGCCAGGGCAGGCCTGGCATTAGGGGCCAAATGCCCCACTAACGCCAGATTCAGCCTGGCTTTAGGGGCCAAACGCTCAGCTAACGCCCGGGTGTTTCCTTTTCGACTCTTGAGCGTATTTTTGACGTTTATGCATCCATTTAGCTCGACTTCCATTTCCAATTCACCTACACATGAAGTAGACTCCATTATGCACATATAATGTGTATTTTTATCACAAAAGCACATAAAATGTAAGGTATATAATGCTTATAATCATGGATTCTAGCCACGCATCAACACCCCACACTTAGACTCTTGCTCGTCCTCGAGCAATATCCTTCAACACGTACACATTTCATTAACATGGAGTATTTTACTCTTCAATCACACACATTACCCCTTAACTATGATCGATACCGGCAATCAAGTATGAACATAAAAAATTTCACATTCTTTCCCTTCTTTAAACATGCCCAATATAACAATTTAATCAATAATACCAACAACCTAATTGCAACCACCCAACCTCAAGAGTCGACTTGCAACTACTAAGCCCTCTCAATTCACGCACCTACCCAACAAGAAAATTACAATGTTACCAATCGTTCATGAGATCATGTGCCCTCACCAACAACAAAAGAGTGAATATAACTATTCCACACATTCAAATAGGCTTTTGAACATTATTTAAGGACATCACACAATTGAAAATTTTCACTCACTCTCACAAAGAATTCATAAGCATCCCGTGGTCGTACCACAAGCTTGCCCGTAGTGTAGATCTCCACTAATTCAAATTAGCCAAATCTATGATCAATTAGGACTTTTAAGGTTGTAATGTAGGCTAAGGGACGGGTAGGATATATTTAGGAATAGTAACTAACCCTCCTAAGCACTTTAATACACTACCTTCACAAATCAACACATATTTTTCTCAACCAATTTCCTTGCCACAATTAATATTCAACATAGCACTTTTCAATTAAGCACTTCTATATTTTCACCAGCACAAATTAATAAAAATTGGAGGTGTGTATCTTTTTGTACATACTTTTACTATCATTTTTTTTTCTTTCCTACACACACTCCATACATGAAGATTCAATGGATAGTGACTCTTGAATACAAATTTTAGTGCACTACCCATTCTTTCCATGGATCCACTCAAAAGTTAATTCCCAATATCTCACTTTACTTCTTTTAGCGACTAGGTGCCTTAGGAGGAAAAGGTGCAAAAATCTCAATTTAAGAACAAAATAGGGATACGGCTTGTAATGTTGTACCAAAGAAAAGGTCAAACAGCTCAAAGGGCTAGCAATAGTAATTTTTAATTCTTATGTGACAAGAACATCCATGATCAAGTAAGAAAATGCCTACGTCATCTCCTAGACTAGCTTAACCTACAATTTCACTTTGATTAACACACGGAGTAAGTTCTAGACTATACAGGATAGCATAGAAAATCACTAAACCTCACTCACACATTGCACATGACTCAATCACAACGGTGTTATTCAAATCTCAAGTCAAGAAAACACACAAAATTGAGAGAATTAAGCAATATCACACTATGTAGAGTAGAAGTCAAACAACTGAGCTAAGGTGTTACAAAATAGGCTATTTATTTTTATTCAGGAATCACATATCAAACCAAATATAAGGGAAAACAGAATGTATGTCATAACCTAATAATCCCGCATCAAACATGTCATAGGATGCTTCTAAGTTACTCAGTTTCTTCCTACTTCTCTCAAAAAAATAATTTAAAGTACCCGGTTCAAGTTACACCCTTGGAAAAGAACCGGTGCCCAAAGAAAAACCAAGGGATACTACCTAACTACTCAAAATAAAAGTAAAATCTTTTTGGTGTTTTTAAATCGGACTTTATCCCTCAAGAAAATTTTCCAATCGATCCATCGTTGGGAAAAATCCGAGATTTTTCTAAAAAATAATAATTTTATACAATTACACCTCAGAAAGTAGTTTCCCCACCCCCACACTTATGTTGTGCATAGTCCTCGATGCATGATCACAAAGAAAACTATTAAAACACGGGTGAGAAATACTCCATGAAACCCTCTCGGGCCTAGCTCGGACATGATTCTCAATCTTTAGAGTCGGGATGACCCCACACTTAAGCTCAAACATGCTCCTGAGCTTCAACTTTTGGGTACTCGGACTTCCCCTATTCTGCAAAATAAAAACAACACAAAACTGACACTAAACAATAATGAAAAGATATACAGGTTGGGTTGCCTCCCAACAAGCGCCTTATTTATAGTCGTGGCACGACTCTGCTACTTCACCACTTTTCCTTCCACTTTGAGGATATGAATTGCGTCCCCAATTTTGCATTTTTCTGTCACGTTCATGGGGGGGTGGTGTAAAAATGAAGGAACCAAACAATAGGTATCGCATCTTGCACTTCATGGCTTTTAGGTGGGGGATGTCATTATGTCTCCTTGGTATCACAAATTTCAGAATATAAACACTTTGCTCCTCATCCATTGACTCCTCTATATGCTCGACTGGATCAATTCTCATGTCACCAACCAAACACAATGTTGAAAAGTGTTTAGAATGAGGTCCAATACGCTCCAATTCAAAAACAACATTATTTTTGACATCCTCTATTTTATACTCTTCATCAACCTTGTCATCATTAATAATTTGGTCGAATATTTGGATTTCTTCTTACCACTCCACAAGCTGGCCAGTATCCACAAATATTGATGGTAAGGCACCAGACACCTCAACCTTTTTATTCAATTGAGCCTGCAAGTCATGGATATCTGAGCCAAATTGGTATATCTCTTGCCTGAGCTCAGTTCTTCCTTCTATCACTTGCTCTGCCATATTTGAAAGACTATCACGAAGAAACTCATGAGATTTTATTAGTTGAGCTTGTTCCTCTAGCCATGATTGGCTCATTATATCTACTTCTTCAAAATTATCTTCTGGTGGGAACTCACTCTCTTCGTCGAGTTGAGGTTCTTCTTGAAAATTGGCCATAAATTCATCCATTATAGCCTGGAGTCTTTTGATAGCTAAGGCGTCAAAAACTTGTTGCTCGGATATCATGTTCTGTTGCTTCGCTGCTTGTCTCATCAAGTCCCTAATTTGAGCCATGCTTTCTATATCATCCACTTCCTTGCTCCTATCAAACTCATTAACATTATTAGAAACATTATAATAAAAGCTCTGAGAAGGATAATAAGAATTAGGAAAACCATCCCAATGGCCACCTTGACAACCACACACATTACACAAATTAAACACATTAGATTGAGATGGACAATATTGCCACATGTGTGGTCCTCCACAATATGGACAAGGATCGTCATAATAAGAATAACCACTATTCGACAAATTATCATTCCAAGATGCCATGTCAAGAAAGATAATAAAATATTAAATTAAGATACAAGTAATAAATAAAAAAAATAAAAACATAAATAGACAAAAGTAATAATTCAATCTAGTAGAATAGTTAATTTCTAAGTCCCCGTCAACGGCGCCAAAAACTTGTTGGTCCCAAACATACACGCAAGTATACGTGGTCGACAAGTAATATAAGATTGTAAGTCCAGATATCGTACCCACGGAGACTTGTGATGGACTATCAACTAAATTAAACCCAAACAATTAATCTATTCAAGCGAACACTAAAGTATGAATATTTAACTAAAATTAATCTAGAATAGTAAACTATGAAATTAAGGAAATAATTGGCGAGATGTTAGATATGAGCCGATTCTAGAGCTATGGCTTAGCAAACAATCCTGTTGAGTTTTCCACTTAAATCGTCTAATTAATTTATCTGGTTTATTGATTGACGAGGTTAATATTGCTCGTAGCCTTCTCCCGAAGTACAAAGCGCCTATTCAAGCTAACCTAACGCCTATATTCCTATGAAATTAAGATTAACAAGAACGCATTAATAATTCCCGTATATTAACCAAGCAAGGCGATTAGGTATGTTCCTATCCTAACCGAAAATTCGCTCCCCTGAAGGGTTATGATCTTGCTCTACCCAATCTTATATGCAATCTAGAATTCCCTCTCCCGAGTTCAATCCTAGATTCGTAGATAGTATTCAATTGGTGATCAAGCAATCAAATAATTAAGCGCAAGATTGAATAAATAAACCAATATGATAAAATAATAAGAACAATTCAAGCTTCAAACTACAACGTTCATGTAGCACCCAAAACTCTAGAACTAATAAACTATGAAATTAAAGGAAGAGAAGAGAAGAAAAACTAGGTAGAAGCCTCCTTCAAGCGTGGTGTGTGCTCCTCAACGTGAATCTTCTCAAAATATGTTCGATCCTCCTAAAGTTGTGTTTTTTGATCTATTTATAAGTTTGGGGCAAACCCTAAACCTGTAGGAGACTTCTATTCAAACCGGGAAACACTTAAAACCTTCAAAACTCGGAATTGACCGGACAGGGACCCAAGCGTTAATCCCTAAACGCCCCCTTATCGCCAGGGCAGGCCTGGCGTTAGGGGCCAAACGCCCCACTAACGCTAGGGTTAGCCTTGCTTTAGAGGTCAAACGCCCAGCTAACACTCGGGTGTTTCCTTTTCGACTCTTGAGCGTATTTTTGACGTTTATGCATCCATTTAGCTCGGCTTCCATCTCCAATTCACCTACACATGAAATAGACTCCATTATGCAGATAAAATGTTTACCACAAAAGCACATAAAATGTAAGGTATATAATGCTAAAAATCATGGATTCTAGCCACGCATCACATTCCCTAGCGTCCCCTTCTATTCCCCTATACTTACTATTTTTTCCTTATTTCACAAACAGTTGTATTTTCTTTCGTACGAATACTTGCAGTAAAATCTTAGTATGTTCGTGAATTGTGACTCCGGATTCTGGGTAGTAATAGTATGTAATCATTCGATTTATTTATGGCTTGTTTACTGTTAATCACCTAACGGTAAATAGTTGGATAAATAACCTCGAACGTTGGCTTGTCTAGAAAGTGTAATGTTAGGTGCCATCACAGTCCCGAATGTGGGAATTCCGGGTCGTGACAATAGTAAGGTTTGGTGGTTTGAAACTAGCGGCGATAGCCTAAGGATTAATGAGAGAGAAGAGCTTGAGAGAGATAAAAGCTTCAAATAAGGAATGGAGATGAAAGTAAAGTTTGGTTCAACGGAAAGAAGCCATATTAATGGATTTACAGTGACAGTTCAACGGCATTAGTCGTTGACCACCAACTAACGCTCATTAATAGTTTGGGGAACTGTACCGACGGGACGTTTCGGCCATTTCCATCGCTTACGTCACGAGGATGATGTCATTGTCTATCGAGGTCAGAGAAAAATCGAAGGCTCAGTTCGTTTCTTATCATTATATTTCAAGAAACTAGGGGACTATCTGTATACGGTAGAAATCAGGGGCTACCCAATTTCACTATTTGATCGAGACTAGAACGTTACATCGAAGAGCCAAGGCACTGAATTTGAGATCGAAGTCTCTTTCGAGATTGAGGTCGGTATCACTCGAAGCCACGGGATATATACCTCGAGTAACATCGGAGATAGCTTAGTAACAGAAAGAGCGAGATAGTCGTGATTGGTCGAGGATCGTGGCATGAATCTCGGAACAGATCAAATCAAAAGCGGTTAATTAATTGTTTATACGATTTCCTTCTGTAATTAGATATATACCATAATTAGGATTCCTCTACTATATAAAGGAGTTTCAATCATTTGTAAACACCATTATACAACTCTTTCTTTCTTGCTCGTTACTGTTCATCAGACTATTCTATCTTAATTGTTCTTACATTGTTATCACCTCGAAAGTACCTTAGTTCGAGGCTAAGTTCCTTTTCGCACACTGGTTTGATTTATTTATAGTTTAATTCTGTCATTTACTTTCTTATTTATCAATTGGTATTGGGTAAAATCACATATCCTTAAAACCACAATATAAGTTTAATTGTTATTCAACTTTTAGGGTAAAAAAAATAATTAACTGGTTCTAACATATTAAGTTACAAAATAATAAAATCATGAATTATTTTCAATAAAATTATTCCCGTAATTTTAAATATATTAGACAAATAAAAGAAGTCAGAATTGGTGCCATGCAAAACGAAGGTATCTGGTGTTGTCCCGTTGTAAATTACTGTTATAAAGATTCCTTCGAGTTGAGTTTCGATTGTCTACGCAGTTATTGCACAATTAATAAGTTATATTAAAGTCTGCTTTTTAAATTCATCTGTTCAATTTACGGAATGCAGACCCCAAATTTAAGTCTTCCAGGACTTGACCAAAAGTAGATTTTGGAGGCTTGTTATCAAATAAATCTGATAGGTATTTACATAGGGTAGAAATCGAGGCTACCCGATTTTACTATTTGATCTAGACTGGGATGTTGCATCAAAGAGTTGAGATATTGAATCCGAAATCGAAGCCTCTTTCTAGATCGAGGTCAGTATCAATCGAGGTTAGAAGAGATAGACTTCGAATAGTAACGGAAAAAGCGAGATATTCATGATTGGTCGAGGATCGTGGCGTGAATCTCGGAGGATCAAATCTATAGCGGTTAATCAGTTGTTTATACGATTTTCTTTTGTAATTAGAAGTATACCTTAATTATGATTCCTCTACTATATAAAGAGGGATTCCATTTATCTGTAATCATCATTGTTCACTGAGAAAAGACTGTAACAATTATTTATTTCTTGCTTTTTGCTCTGCCAACTGTTCATCAGAATTATTCATTCTTTATTGCTCTTATACTATCACCTCGAAATTACTTCAATTCGAGGTCGAGGTTCAGCTTGTACACTGGTTTGATTTATTTTACAGTTTAATTCACTAATTAACTCACTTCTTTATCAATTAGTATTGGGTGAAATTACATATCCTTAAAACCACAATATAAGTTTAATTGTTATCCAGATTCTAGGATAAACAGTTTGGCGCAATAGTGCTTATTCAATACTGATTCCGATAACACACTCTATTTTACGCTTGTTCTTGTCAAGTATCTTTTCTTTTAGGTTAAAAACATGTAAAACTCACAAACTACAACCACAGATGATGACAATGGCCTCAAATTTCATGGGAAAAATTATAATATAATTGCTCAAGGGGTCGAGATTCCACAAGCTGATCTCAGGGGAGCACCGGTTGCCAACCCAGTCGACGTCAGTTCACACGTTGCTTTAATTGCAAATCTCGGCGCGGACCCCGAAGGGAGCGTACGCAGAGAAGGTCGATATGGTGGTCAAGGTACACAAGGTGGAGGAGATAGAAGAGTCAGTCTCTAAGTGATATTCGAAATGCTACAGGCTCAACAAGCTGCTATTGCACAACTACAAAATCAATATCGAACTCCGAGCGGGGTCTAACCGGAAGTCGTCTGCTGAACTGAGCCAGTACAAGATAGGCCGAATGCCATTGAATTAGGGACTGATCCCGTAATAATTAGGATGCTCGAGGAGTTCACCAAACGGATTGATACGGGAAAGAAGAAAATTGAGGCAAATGATAAGAAAGTAGAAACGTACAACTCCCGAGTTGATCAGATACCGGGGGCACCGCCAATTTGAAAGGGATGGATTAGAAGAAATTTGTACAGAAGTCGTTTCCTCCAAGTGCAGATCCGAAGCCCATTCCCAAAAAGTTTCGCTTGCCGTATATAACCAAATAAAATGGTACCACCGATCCCAACGAGCATGTCACCTCCTATAGATGTGCCATCAAAGGTAACAATTTGGAAGATGATGAGATCAAATTTGTTTTGTTGAAGAAGTTCGGAGAGACTCTATCGAAGGGGGAAATGATTTGGTACCATAATCTACCTCCAAATTCCATTGACTCATTTTCCATGTTAGCGGATTCTTTCATAAAGGAACACGCTGGGGCCATAAAGGTTGCGACGAGGAAATCGGACCTTTTTTAAGTAAAATAGAAGGATAGTGAAATGCTTAAGGAGTTTGTGTCTCGATTTCAAATGGAACGCATGGAGTTGCCACGAGTCACAAATGATTGGGTTTTTCAAGCCTTCACTCAAGGATTGAACTAATGAAGTTCGATAGCATCACGTTAACTGAAGCAAAATTTGATCGAATATCTGGCGGTGACCTGGGCCGATGTACATAATCAGTACCAATCGAAGATCAAGGTCGAAGATGACAAATTAGGAACTCCTTCCGGTTCCGTATATTCAAACAGGTCCGTAGTAAAAAATCAGAGGGACATCGATAGGGAACCTAGGTCGAACAAAGATCGATATCTACCATACATCGCAGATCGCAGGAACGATGGCACTGTACGCAATCCCACCCGAAATGATCGAAGAAGTGATCGAGGACAGAGTTCTCGGGGACTTATGAGCAAAAGTGGTTTCGATAAGCATGTTGATCCTGTAGAGGCACCTCAATTGTTGGAGTATAAATTTAACGTTGACGCATCAGGTATTGTGCCTGCAACTTGAAGAATCAATGACGTTAGATGGCCCAGGCCCATACGGACCGATCCTTCCCAGAGAAACCCCAATCTGATGTGTAAGTATCACAGCACACATAGCCACAAAACTGAGGATTGCAAGCAACTAAGAGAGGATGTAGCCCGTCCATTCAACGATGGCCACCTTCGAGAGTTCCTAAGTGGTCGAGCCAAGAATCATTTTAGAGAAAGGGACACCAATAGGAAAAATGAGCAAGAAGAGACACATCATGTGATCCATATGATCGTCGGCATGGTCGATATTCCATAAGGTCCCACATTCAAACGCAATAAGGTATCAATTACTAGGGAAAAACGGACCCGAGATTATGTGCCAGAAGGCACCGTATCATTCAATGATTAGAAAGCAGAAGGATTTTCTCAATCCCACCGTGTTTTAGTGGATCCAGGTAGCTCGAGGGTTGTGTATCAGTTCGGCCTACAAGACCCAATCTCGGGTCTAAACGGTTTCAACATGGCCAGCGAAACGACTAAAGGAGATTTCGATGCTACGAAATGAACAGTGGAAGAGCTAGAATAGGTTATATTGATCGAGTATCTGCCTGAAAGAAAGGTATACCTGGGTATGGGGTTAACCCCCGAACTCGGGAAGAAACTCATTAAATTTCTTATTGATAACATGGATTATTTTGCTTTGTCCCACTTAGACATGACAGGGATCCCGCCAGAAATAAAAACACATCGATTGAGCCTGGATCCGAAGTTAAGGCTAGGGAAGCAAAAGAGAAGGCCCCATTCTGAGGTAAAACATGCATTCATCAAGGACGAGGTCACTAAACTTCTCAAAATAGGATCCATCCGGGAAGTTAAATATCCCGAATAGTTAGTAAATGTAGTCGTAGTCCCTAAAAAGGGAAAAAACATAGAATGTGTGTAGACTATAAGGATTTAAACAAGGCATACCCCAAAGACTCTTTTCCTCTGCCTAACATCGATCGTATGATCGACGCCACGGCCGGCCACGAGATCCTTAGTTTTCTCGACGCCTACTCCGGATAATCAAATTCAAATGAACCTGGAGGATCAATAGAAGACTTCATTCATCACTAAGTATGGCATATGTTGCTATAATGTAATACCTTTTGGGCTAAAAAATGCAGGTGCTACCTACCAACGCCTAGTAAATGAAATGTTCGAAGAACAAATAGGTAAGTCAATGGAAGTATATGTTGATGATATGCTAGTTAAGTCCCTGCGTGTAGAGGACCATTTGACGCATTTGCAAGAAATGTTCGAGATACGGAGAAAATACAACATGAAGCTCCACCTCGAGAAATATGCTTTCGGGGTTGGTTCGGGCAAGTTCCTCAGCTTCATGGTGTCAAATCAGAGCATCAAGATCAACCCCGAGAAAATTAAGGCTATCGAAGACATCACTGTCGTGGACAACGTTAAGGTCGTAAAAAGGCTGATAGGGCGGATAGCTACCTTAAGTCGGTTCATCTCAAGATCGTCAGATCGAAGCCATAGGTTCTTCTCACTACTCAAAAAGAAGAACAATTTAACCTGGACCCCGGAAGCCAATAGGCGTTAGAAGAATTAAAACGATACCTCTCGAGTCCACCGTTGCTTTATACTCCAAAGGCAGATGAAAAGCTCCACTTATACTTAGCGGTCTCGAAAATTACGGTAAGTGGTGTCCTAGTTCGAGAAGACCAAGGTACGCAATTTCCTGTTTATTATGTAAGTCCAACTCTAGGGGAAGCATAAACACGATATCCAAACTTAGAAAAATTGTCACTTGCTTCAATAAGCATCTTTAGGAAGTTAAAACCGTATTTTCAATGTCACCCAATATATGTGTTAACCACTTATCCACTTCGTAATGTTTTACATAAACCCAAATTGTCGGGCCGATTGGCCAAAGGGGTCGTCGAACTTAGTGGGTATGATATCGAATATCAACCCCGAACGGCCGTCAAGTCTCAACACTTAGCAGACTTCGTGGCCAACTTCACGCCAGCCCTCGTACCCAAAGTCAAAAAGGATCATTTGTTAAAATCAGGCACATCATCGAGTGTGTGGACCCTTTTTACAGACGGTGCTTCGAATGTGAAAAGGTTTGGCTAGGCATCATTTTGAATCCACCCACGGGCAACACTATTAGGTAATCTATCAAAACTTCTAAGTTGACTAACAATGAGGCCGAATACGAGGCCATGATTGTAGGTCTCGAACTAGCTAAAAAATTAGGAGCATAAGTCATCGAAGGAAAATGCGACTCCCTACTGGTAGTAAACCAAATGAACAGAACCTTCGAGGTTTGAGAGGATAGAATACAAAGGTATTTGGATAAGCTGCATGTTACATAACATCATTTTAAAGAATGGACTTTGCAGCATGTACCTCGAGAACAAAAGAGTGAAGTCGATGACCTTGCAAATCAGGGATCATCAGTCGGGGACGACGAAATCAGCTCGAGGACACTCGTTCAACTCTCAAAGTGAGTGACCAAAGAAGGTCACGCTGAGATAAACTACACAAGCCTAACCTGGGATTGGAGGAACAAAAAAATCGAGTATTTGAAAAACGAAAAGCTCTCATCGGTTCCTAAGATATCGAGGGCCCTACGAACAAAAGTTGCTCTATTCACGTTGGCTGAGGATGGAACACTGTACATGAGGATGTTCGACGGACCGTTAGCAGTATGCTTGGGACCAGGGGACACTGATTATGTCCTATGAGAAGTTCACGAAGGTACTTGTGGGAACCACAACTAGTTCACAAAATCATTAGAGCAGGATACTATTGGATCAATATGGAGAAGGACACTAAAGAATTCATTCGAAATTATGATAAATGTCAAAGGTATGCACCAATGATCCACCAGCCCGGAGAACAACTTCATTTGGTCTTATCCCCATGGTCATTCATGAAACAGGGGATGGATACCGTCGGCCCCTTTCCATCGGACCTAGGTAAAGCTAAATTCTTTTTATTTATGACTAACTATTTCTCTAAATGGGTTAAAGCACGGGCCTTCGAGAAAGTTAGAGAAAAAGAAGTTATAGACTTCATTTGGGATAAACATCATATGTCGATTTGGGATACTTGCCGAGATTGTATGCGACAATAGAAATCAATTCATCGGCAGCAAGGTAACAAAGTTTCTCGAAGATCACAAAATAAAAAGGATCTTATCAACACCATATCATCCTAGCGGAAATAGACAGGCCGAATCGACAAACAAGACTATCATTCAGAATCTGAAGAAAAATTTGAACGACGCCAAGGAAAAATGGAGAGAAATTTTACCCGAAGTCCTTTGGGCATATCGAACAATGTCAAAATCTAATACGGGGGCAACTCCATTCTCCTTATTTTACAGTGCCGACGTATTGATCCCGGTCAAAGTCGGGGAACCCAATGCCAGGTTTCGATATGCAACAGAAGAATTGAATCACGATGCTATGAATACTAGCCTCAAACTACTAGATGAAAAATGAGAAGTTGTCCTCGTTCGAATGGCCACGCAAAAAAAACACATCGAAAAGTACTATAATCGGAGGACCCACCTTCGCCACTTCAAAATCGGAGACTTGGTTCAATACATGCGCCATCAAAGGTAACAATTTGGAAGATGATGAGATCGAATTTGTTTTGTTGCAGAAGTTCGGAGAGACTCTATCTAAGGGGGAAATGATTTGGTACCACAATCTACCTCCAAATTCCATTGACTCATTTTCCATGTTAGCGGATTCTTTCATAAAGGAACACGTTGGGGCCATAAAGGTTGCGACAAGGAAATCGGACATTTTTTAATAGAAGGATAATGAAATGCTTAAGGAGCTTGTGCCCCGATTTCAAATGGAACGCATGGAGTTTCCATGAGTCACAAATGATTGGGTTGTTCAAGCCTTCACTCAAGGGTTGAATTAATGAAGTTCGATAGCATCACGTTAACTGAAGCAAAATTTGATCGAATATCCGGCGGTGACCTGGGCCGATGTACATATTCAGTACCAATCGAAGATCAAGGTATGGCACATGTTGCTATAATGTAATACCTTTTGGGATAAAAAGTGCAGGTGCTACTTACCAACGCCTAGTAAATCAAATGTTCGAAGAACAAATAGGTAAGTCAATGGAAGTATATGTTGATGATATGCTAGTTAAGTCCCTGCGTGTAGAGGACCATTTGACGCATTTGCAGGAAATGTTCGAGATACGGAGAAAATAAAACATGAAGCTCAACCTCGAGAAATATGCTTTCGGGGTTGGTTCGGGCAAGTTCATCAGCTTCATGGTGTCAAATCAGGGGATCGAGATCAACCCCCAGAAAAGTAAGGCTATCAAAGACATCACTGTCGTGGACAACGTTAAAGCCGTAAAAATACTGATAGGGCGGAAAGCTACCTTAAGTCGGTTCATCTCAAGATCCTCAGATCGAAGCCATAGGTTTTTCTCACTACTCAAAAAGAAGAACAATTTCACCTGGACCCCGGAATGCCAATAGGCGTTAGAAGAATTAAAACGATACCTCTCGAGCCCACCGGTTCTTTATACTCTAAAGGAAGATGAAAAGCTCTACTTATACTTAGCGGTCTCGGAAATTACGGTAAGTGGTGTCCTAGTTCGAGAAGACCAAGGTACGCAATTTCCTATTTATAAGGTAAGTCCAACTCTAGGGGAAGCAGAACACGATATCCACACTTAGAAAAATTGTCACTTGCTTCAATAAGCGTCTTTAGGAAGTTAAAATCGTATTTTCAATGTCACCCAATATATGTGTTAACCACTTATCCACTTCGTAATGTTTTACATAAACCCGAATTGTCGGGCCGATTGGCCAAATGGGTCGTCGAACTTAGTGGGTATGATATCGAATATCAACCCCGAACGGCCGTCAAGTTTCAACACTTAGCAGACTTCGTGGTCAACTTCACGCCAGCCCTCGTACCCGAAGTCAAAAAGGATCATTTGTTAAAATCAGGCACATCATCCGGTGTGTGGACCCTTTTTACAGACGGTGCTTCGAATGTGAAAGGGTTTGATCTAGGCATCCTTTTGAATCCGCCCACGGGCAACACTATTAGGCAATCTATCAAAACTTCTAAGTTGACTAACAATGAGGCCGAGTATGAGGCCATGATTGTAGGTCTCGAACTAGCTAAAAACATAGGAGCAGAAGTCATCGAAGCCAAATGCAACTCCCTACTGGTAGTAAACCAAATGAACAGAACCTTCGAGGTTTGAGAGGATAGAATACAAAGGTATTTGGATAAGCTGCATGTTAAATTACATCATTTTAAAGAATGGACTTTGCAGCATGTACCTCAAGAACAAAACAGTAAAGTCGATGACCTTGCAAATCAGGGATCATCAGTCGAGGACGACGAAATCAGCTCGGGGACACTCGTTCAACTCTCAAAGTCAGTGACCAAAGAAGGTCACGCTGAGATAAACTACACAAGCCTAACCTGGGATTGGAGGAACAAAAAAATCGAGTATTTGAAAAACGAAAAGCTTTCATCGGTTCCTAAGGAATCGAGGGCCCTACGAACAAAAGTTGCTCTATTCACGTTGGCTGAGGATGGAACATTGTACATGAGGATGTTCGACGGACCGTTAGCAGTATGCTTGGGACCAGGGGACACTGATTATGTCTTATGAGAAGTTCACGAAGGTACTTCTGGGAACCACAACTAGTTCACAAAATCATTAGAGCAGGATACTATTGGATCAATATTGAGAAGGACACTAAAGAATTCATTTGAAAGTATGATAAATGTCAAAGGTATGCACCAATGATCCACCAGCCCGGAGAACAACTTCATTTGGTCTTATCCCCATGGTCATTCATGAAATAGGGGATGGATACCGTCGGCCCCTTTCCATCGGACCTAGGTAAAGCTAAATTCGTTTTATTTATGACTAACTATTTCTCTAAATGGGTCAAAGCACAGGCCTTCGAGAAAGTAGAGAAAAGAAGTTATAGACTTCATTTGGGATAAACATCATATGTCGATTCGGGATACTTGCCGAGATTGTATGCGACAATAGAAAGCAATTCATCGGCAGCAAGGTAACAAAGTTTCTCGAAGATCACAAAATAAAAAGGATCTTATCAACACCATATCATCCTAGCGGAAACAGACAGGCCTAATCAACAAACAAGACTATCATTCAGAATCTGAAGAAAAATTTGAACGACGCCAAGGAAAAATGGAGAGAAATTTTACTCGAAGTTCTTTGGGCATATCGAACAACGTCAAAATCTAATACGGGGGCAACTCCATTCTCCTTATTTTATGGTGCCGAAGTCTTGATCCCGGTAAAAGTCGGGGAACCCAATGCCAGGTTTCGATATGCAACAGAAGAATTGAATCACGATGCTATGAATACTAGCCTCAAACTACTAGATGAAAAATGAGAAGCTGTCCTCGTTCGAATGGCCACGCAAAAACAACACATCAAAAAGTACTGTAATCGGAGGACCCACCTTCGCCACTTCAAAATCGGAGGCTTGGTTCTATGAAAAGTCACCCTCAATACTCGAGAACCTAACGAAGGAAAACTCGGCCCAAATTGGAAAGGACCATATCAAGTCCTTGATATCAACGGAAAGGGATCCTACAAGCTTGGCACGATAAACGGCGAGCAACTACCAAACAATTGGAACATCTCACTACTCAAACGATATTATTGTTAACGTACGACATTCTCCTTTTTCATTTACATTTTACACTAACCTATTTTCAGGTGTTCGATCGAAGGTATTGAAGTTCTCGTCAATCAAGAAGATATTAGGTCCTTAAAGCACGTGTTGCACTCTTTTTCCCTTCGACCGGTTTTTATCCCAAATGGGTTTTTCCGGCAAGGTTTTTAACGAGGAAACCATTATTCATGTTAACTTAAAGTATTCGAGGTCTCTTTACAATCAACCTCGAATACTGGGGGGCACCATCCTTGGATGCTATATTTTAAAGGAAAATACTTCATGTCAAAAGGTTCTCAATAGGAAAAAATTGTAATGAGCCAAATGGTCGAATGAACCGTGTCCGTATAGATTGTTCGAACCCTAATGGAAAAATGTGTACGCATGTATGAACTATTCAAAGAAGTACTTTTCCTTACCAGATGTCTTGTGCCTTAATGAAAAATTCTACTTTGCAAGCTCTATATTTATGATTTCTTATGGAGACTGGCTCAAGAGCCAAATACAACTACACCTCGAATGATTATCCCATACTCGGGGACTGCCGTCAAAAATATACATGGTCGAACTATGTAACTTCGAAACCTTAAGACCTCAAAGACGCAACCCTCGATTTATATGCCAAGGCCACCATTCTCGGAGACCAACACTTTGAACAAGTTAAAAATGTTATTGGGAAAATAAGCCTAAGAGGCATACCCAAAGGCTACGGCCAAACTAGCGCGGCTCAGAGATGTCCAAATCCCGCAATAAAAACAGGCCTTCAAATCCTTTGAAAAATGATTAAAAAAGGCTACCCTCGGTAAAATAATTAAAAGTCTTCGATAATATCATCCCTCAGAAAACATTAAGAGGTATCGAATTGTTTAAATACAAATTTGTGCTAAGGCATAAAAAGCGAAGGGGTTTCGATCAATATTAAACCCTCAAAAAATCCAATGGGTAAAAATTCATGCTAAGGCAAACAAAATTCTTATAAAGTCTTTAAGCCGAAAAGGGGAAAAAGCCATTCTTCTAAGGCCATATCGACCTGATTCAAAGAGCCTAAGGGCCATTACATTTTGGAGTTCGAGAATACGTTCTCCCTCAGTTCAAACTTAAGGGTTTCACTACTTCGAGCTCGAGTAAAAACTCGCTCGACTACAGTTCGGGAATATGTTCTCACTCAATTCAAACTTAAAGGTTTCATTACTTCGAGCTCCAGTAAAAACTCGCTCGACTACAGTTCGAGAATCCGTTCTCACCCAATGCAAACATAAGGGTTCTATTACTTCAAGATTGAATTTTACTTGAACTCGACTATGAAAGTAGTATTAGTATGACTTCGGTCAAGTTGCCCAAAACTGAAGTCTTAAACATATTATAAAGTACGCTAACACAAATTTCAAGGCACAAAGCAGGTTTGAAATTATCACAAGGCAAAAATTGAGTAGAAATTCAAAGGGGAAATATTTTTATATACATGAACAAGAGTATTTACAAAAGATCGACAAGGGTCATACACAAAAGAAAAGAAAAAGGTACAAGAGTCCTAGATATGCTCGGGGGTATCTTCCTTCACGGGCCCCTCGCCATTATCGGATCCGCTCTTGCTACCTTCATCATCATCATCAGCGGAAGAGGCCAGCAGTCGGGAATCAGCTCCATGCACATTTGCATGTGTTATCTCCTCAGAAAGATCAAAGCCTCGAGCGTGGATCTCCCCAAGGGTCTCTCTCTGGGATTGGTATTTGGAAAGATCAGCAGTCTGCTGTGCTTAATCGACGGCCTCCATCAACCGTGCTTGAGCAGCCTCGACATCAGCCAGATATATGGCCACCGACTTATCAGCCTCAGCCTTCATTTTTCAGCCCCAACTTTGGCCTCAGCAAGCTCAGCTTTGAGCTCCTCGACTCTCTTGGACTTTGACTGCTGACAATTGAGCCAAGGTGGTCTCTTTCTCCGCTGCAAAGCAGTCCATGCCTTCTTTCCACCTATGGCAGTCAGCTTTAGCTTGATTGACCTCCTCCCTTAATAGCTCGATCTTCTCAATCTTTTGCTGCAACTGTGAAATCGAAACGTTAGCTTCCACCCTTGCATCAAGCCCATATTTTTTCAAAAGAATAGTAACCTGCTCGTTCAGCTCAGTTTCCTCCTTACGGGCCCGAGCCAAGTCAGCTCGGAGGTCCCTGATCTCCTCATCCTTTTGACCCTAGAGGAGCTTGAGAGCATTTCTCTCCTCCAGAAGCCTTTGAAGATCGGCCTCACATTGGCTTAAGTCAACCCAAGACTTAGAGAAACCTGCATGAGAAAAGATAGAAGTTAGGGCCCTCGAGCGTCGAGACCCTCTTCCTCATATTATTTTTCCCCAGCTTCGGAGCTGGGGCCATAGCCTCTTCCTCGCAACTTGGAGGCCTCAAGACTACGTCTTTGTTTGGGCCTGCAGAAAAAAAGACTAAGTAAGGAAAACAAATATAACCAACACCTAGAAAATAAAGAGAGGGAAACTCACCATGGTTTTTGCTTCCCATTTGTTTTTTGCCAAGTCGCGCCAACAGTGCTCAGCATAGGAGGAATTCAAAGCCAACTTCCGAACCCGGTCCTCGAGGTCACGAATTGCTCAAGGCATCCAAGCATTTGTTGCACGGCAAAGGAATATGTTAAAAGAAGAAAAAATGGAAACTTGGAAATTAATGAGTAAAGTGTTACTTACGCTTCAGGTTCCATTTCCCGAGAAACGACATTTTCTCCTTCAGGATGAGGTCACAAGTCCTTACCCGAACAAATCGGCTCATCAACCCCGGTCCTCGTCCTTGTAGATACTTGAGAACAATGCCTTGGTCGCCCGACGTTGTAGTTTTGTCAACCCTCGAAAGATTCGAGGGTTGTATAACCTGATGAGGTGGTCGAGGGTGAAAGATAGCCCCTAGACTTTGCTGGAAAAAAACCGGAGCATGATCACGATGCGCCAGAAAGAAGGGTGAATTTAGCGAAGAGTCACTTGGTATTCTTGCACAAGTCTATGATAACTGGATCGAGGAAATCCAACGTGAAGGGGTAAGTGTAAACACTTAGACACCCTTCCACGTGGGTAGTAATGCTTTATTCAGAAGTAGGGATCTCTACAACTTTTTCTCCCTAGTTGCAGTCCCTTTTTACGTCCTCGAGATATCCCACTATAATCGAGCAGATATATCTCGATATGTGCTCACATCGGCCATAGTCCAATGGAGGATTCTCGACTTTCAAGTCAGATTTTAGAACACACGGACCGGCAACATACTCCGCAGGGAGCGGTTTCACTGGTGTTTTATCACCGGCCGATCTTGAAGAAGGAGAGGAATCTTTTTTCTTTATTGGAACAGTTTTGGATGTTTTCTCTATTATATGAGCAGAATAAAGAAGAAAGTAGTAAGTTCTGGTGGTTAAAAACTAGCGGAGATGGCCTAAGGAGTGATGAAAGAGAAGAGATTAGGATAGTTTAAGGCTTAGAAGAACTGATGAAGATGAAAAGTAAAAGTTTGATTCAACAAAAGAAGCCATATTTATAGATTAACGGTGACGGTTCGACGACACTAGTGGCCGACCGCCAACTGACGCACATTAATGATTTGGGGAACTGAACCGATGGGGTATTTCGATCACTTCCATCGCTTACGTCACGAGGATGATGTTATTATCTATTGAAGTCAGGGAAAAATCAAAGGCTCAGTTCGTTTCTTATCATCATATTCCAAGAAACGAGTATACGGTAGAAATCGAGGCTACCTGATTTCACTATTTGATCAAGACTGGGATGTTGCATCGAAGAGCTGAGACATTGAGTCCGAAATCAAAGCCTTTTTCCAGATCGAGGTCAGTATCAATCGAGGCCAGAAGAGATAGACTTCGAGTAATATCGTGATAGCTTAGTAATGGAAAAAACGAGATATTTGTGATTGGTCAAAAATCATGGCGTGAATCTCAGAACAGATCCAATTTATAGAGGTTAATCAGCTGTTGATACGATTTTCTTCTGTAATTAGAAGTATACCTTAATTAGGATTCTTCTACTATATAAACAAGGATTTTATTCATCTGTAATCATCATTGTTCACTGAGAAAATGTTATACAATTATTTCCTTCTTGCTTACTGCTCTGCCAACTGTTCATCATAATTATTCATTTTTTGTTGCTCTTATACTATCACCTCGAGATTACTTCAATTCGAGGTCGAGGTTTAGCTTGTACACTGGTTTGATTTATTTTACAGTTTAATTCATTCATTTACTCACTTGCTTATTAAACGGTATTGGGTGAAATCACATATTCTTAAAACCACAATATAAGTTTAATTATTATCCAAAATTTTAGGGTAAACGGTAACTTCCATATCAAAATATAGAATATAATAAGGAGGTAACATTACTTTCTCCGGTCCACTTTAATTGATTTTTTAGTAAGTTTTTCTTTGTGATTCACAATACTTGTTTTTTTTTTCAAATATGAAGAAAATTTTAACTTCTTTTTTTAAAGTTGCCCTTGGAGTAAAGAGCATATGCGTATTTGTTGTATTTTCAATGAACAAATTAAAACTACCTAATTAATCTCATTGTAATTTTTGAATATGTGTGAAAACAACTAAAAAATCAATTAAAGTGAATTGGAGAAAGCAATAGATAGCCACGCTATGTGATGTTCAGCTATAATTATATATTTTTAGTGCATTACTTACCGTGCATTTTGGGGCTTTAATACTAAACTATAATATATTTGGGCTCAATTGAGTTAATTTTATATGTAGGTACATTGAAGATGAAATTGGGAGCAAAGTAGAAATTTTATTTGTATTTTATACACTACAAGAATGGTTCGTGATTATTACGATACATAATTGTGCAATGATTGAAGACAAATCAAAGGAAGACAAAAAGAAAATTTGAAAAAGAAACAAAAAAAACGTGAAATTGGGAAGTTAGTCAAAGCAACTCAAAGTGTAAATTGATCAAGCAGTAAGCTAAAGACGTTGGAAAAGTACGATTAGGCAAAACCAACTTTGGAGGAAATTGAAAACGGAACAGCAGCACGCGAGGCGAGGTTTGACGCGAGGTGATTCGACCGTTTCGCATGGCGACGTATGGTCCGGATTTTAAGTCTATTTTATTTTTATTTTTAATTTTGTATTTGGTTATTTTGTCTAGGCTTTTTTTTATATATATAAATAATTATTAAACACCTTTTTTAGGGGGAGAAACCGAGATTAGCCCGAGGGAGAGCACAGAGCCACTGTAAAAGCCGTAATTCATCATATTCCATTTATCTTCCATCAAACTTAATAATCTTACGTTTCTTTGGATGAATTGTTATTTTGCTACCATATCTATGTGGAGCTGAGCTTCACGTTCTAGGATTGTGATTGTCATGAATATTGAAGTGTATTAATTATATTACCGTATATTCGAGTTATCACCTTTGGTTGTTTCTCTAATTCTGTGCATAATTGCTTAATTGTTTGGCCAACAGCTAAGTTTTATTTACTATTTATGCTATGCTTTGTAAAGTTGTGTTTAAATTAGAGTAAAATTAGAGAGAGCTTGTTTCTGAATTCGGGGCTCAGAGAAAGATTTCGCGGTTAGGATAGAAATATACCTAACAGTCTTGCTTAGTTGAATACTATATTATATTCGTTCATGATATATTCAAGACCATAGGATTGTGCGGTTGATATATTGTAAATAAACAGATAGTATTGTGGGAACATGCTATTTATAAACGATCCGGTCAACTAGCAACCATAGATAATCTGGATTAACGAGTGTAGTTACGAACTCAATAGGATTGATAAACCGATCACAATCCTGAAATTTTCACCTCATTTGAAGTAAAATCTCGTCATACAAAATTCTATTCTTAATAATTTAGTTGTTATTTGTTTAAATTTTGCAATAGTAGATTAATAGAAAAATGTCACTCTTAAATATCTTGGACAATTAGTTTGCTTAGTTAACGATGAATCTAAGTCCCTGTGGGTTCGACATCCAACTTTCGAGTCACTTTATTACTTGACGACCACGTATACTTGCGTGTACTTGGGGAACCAACAAGTTTTTGGCGTCGTTGACAGGGACTTAGATATTGATTGTTTATCTAATTTAATCTTTTAATTGATTTCTTTTCAAGTTTTTAATTTTCCTATTTATTTATTTTTCTAGATGAGAATTTTACTCTTATCTTTACAGATTTTGTTTATCTTTTCTTCTTATTGTAAATATTTTTATTTCTATAAAAATTTAATTTTTCTCTTAGTGTGTTCATAGTTTTCTCAACATGACATCTGAGGATGAAATATACGGAAGTAAGGTTATTGATGAAGACGCTTGGTTGATGGAAGTCTTTTATGGCCAGTCTTTTGGGGCTTGTCATGACTTGAACTCTGGGAGGTCTGGATTTTAATATAGGAGTAAGGGTTGGTATTATGAAGGATATTCACGATTAAGAGAATATGAGGAACGATGTTATCTTCTAACAAAGTTGGTGAATGACTGGTCGAAGGAGAGAGTTGATCTAGCACAAGAAATTCATAAGTTTGGCTTGGCTTTGCACAACTTGGATGCAGATTTGAGTGAAAAGATTGATGCGTTCAATGCCCAACAATTTATTGATGAGTTGTGTGAAACTGAAAAAAATCTCCTAGACCAAATTGAGGAGCTAAAATGAGAATACCAAACATTAGACCATACTATTATTAATGATGTCCATGTTGACGAAAGCACTCTAGAGTCATGTGAGGAAGTAGATACTATTATATCTGAAGACTCTAATGTGTTTACGTATGAGGATGTAAATAGTGACGCAATTCTAGATTTTGGGCGCATTAGTCCTCATTCCATCCATTTTTCTACATTGTGTTTGGATGATGACATATAAATGGAGTTATTCGAGCCTTTGGAGGAGCCAATGGACGAGGAACAAGGTGCTTACATTCTGGAATTTATCGTGCCACAGAGACATAATTACATACCTCGTCTAAAGACCAAGAAGTGTAGAGTGGAAAATGTATTGCTTGGCCTGGTTTTCTTTGTAGCCCCACCGAAGGAGCATAGCCACAGACTGGATTCCCTATTGGGCACTCAATTCATAAGTTCGAGTTGGAGGCAAAAAGTGGTTCAAGTCGTGCCGCGACGTTAAATCCGAGGCTTGTTGGGAGGCAACCCAGCTTTACTGCTTTTTTATTTTATTTTATTTTTGTAGTTTTATTTTTATTTTATTTTGTTTTGTAGGATTATGAGCATAGGAAGCAAAGCCACTAGAAGAGTGAAAACGCAAGCTAGATAGTGAGAACTAAGTGTGGGATGCCCACACCAAGGACCATGTGTGGGGGATGTCTGAGTATCCCGTGAGCTGCCTTTTCTTCAGCCTTTGGCCTTTCAGGGAGTTTCTTGTCCATCCTTGTTATTATTTTGCTTATTTGTGCGTTGGGGACACTGCACTCTTTTAAGTATGGGGTGGACATTCTTCTAGATAATTAGTAGTAGTATGTTAGAAAATGTTAACTTCTTATTTTGATTTTAGCTTCTTATTTTTATTTTCGTAGTTGTGTAGTATTTCGTAGTTATAAAAAATATTTAAATGCGAAAAAAAAACAAAAAAAGGTAGAAAAATTAGACTTTTCCCAACGATGGATTTCCTAGACAGTTTTCTTGAGTGATTAAATTCCAAACCAAAATTTAAAAATATGTCTTTTAGCTTTCTTTAGGTAGTAATAATTCCCCGTGGTTTTTCTTTGTGCCTCGGTTCTTTTCCATGGGATGTAGTTCGAATCAGGTAATCTTTTTTCTTTTAGAGTAGATTAAAAATTTAGGTAATAAATGGAGAATGAGAGACGAGATTCCTAGGTGCCTTGGATTGTTTGATTATAGCATATTTAAGTTTTAACATGTGTAGTATCTTCCCTAGGATTTGAAATTATTGATGATGCCTTGCTTAGTTGGATAGCATGTCTTGTGACGCCTATGTCTCATTTTCTTGACTTATATTCGCTCTGTGCTTAATGCTTAATATCTTGTGGCTTTGTGAATACTTAAATTTGTTGAGAGTCGGAATGAAACCGTCCTTAGTAAGTCATGTGCCTTGTGTGGTGAGGTTTTTGTGTAGTCTATATTTCGTAATTGATTCTAGAACTTACCCAGTATGTGAGTTGAAGAGAATTTTAGGTGGGGCTCGGTTTGAAAACTGATTTTAGCCTTTCTTTGATCTTTCCGAGCGTTATCACTAACACAAATAAAATTTGTCCCTAGTTAATGCTTTTGAGCCTATAGACTTTTATTTGGCACCCACATTATAAGCCTATATCCTTTTTATTCTTAATTGACGTTGTTTTTATCCTTTTTACCTCTTAAAGCACTTTAATTATGAAATTAGCGCTAAAAAAAGAAGGGACTAAGTGTGGGGTGACTTACGAGTGGAACCAATGAAGGGAAGAAAAAGTGCACTTATTTTGTAAAATAATACATCACTAGCGAAAATTGAAGAAGAAAAAAAAAAGAAAAAAATATAGGTGAATAAATTGTTGTCTTCTTCTTGCTGGTGAGATATAATTTAAAGTAGTACTTAAAGAGAAAAAGAAAACATTGTTGGAAGTGATTGAAGTTGTGAAATTAAAGTGGATTGAGAAAATTTCGCTTAAATTATTGATCACGCTCAACTATGTATAATAAAAGAACAAATGGGCGTTGCAAATATAACCTGGGGTATTAAGCCCAGAGTCGATCCCACAGGGAGTTAACGTATCAAGCAAGCTGTCAGAATACTAAACTGTCACCTGGGGTTGTTTAAACTACTACAACTAAATGAAAATATTAAAACTAAAGATTAACTACAATAAGGTG